>OX578148.1:135436833-135711833 GCA_951213105.1 Amaurobius ferox
TCATTCGCAGCACAAAAACAAAGGCCGGATACGGTTCGCAAATGCCGGGTTAAGTGCACTTCCTGCGCAAAGAGGCGGTCACTCCAAGAAACAAACACAAGTCCATTTTAAGCCAGTTTTGTCATTGTTGAGTTTCTCAAAAGAAACTTTTAAGCTCCGGATATGGTGGCGAGATTATTTATTGTTTTCCGCCGCTTTCTACCGAATATTACTTTGAATCGCCACCTGCAGAGACGGGCATAGAGAGTTGCAGAGACCAAACAGTTTTTCCCGGGAGTTCCGTGGGCGAAGCATGGCGTTACTCAAAAATATTTGCATTGTAAAAGAAACGTATTTCAGTAACAAATAAAATTAGAGTACGTTCAGAAAACATTATAATGTGCGAAATATTATAATCAGTACTATATATATATACATTTTTTTCAAAATGTTTTTACTAATATTTAAAAAATTCACAAACTTGCTTTACATTTCAATATATTTTACCTATAAACTAATAAATAAAGATTTAAAAATGATAAGTCATCTCTCAAAAATTTATTGTTGCAAAAACTTGAGCAACATTATAATAATCATAATTATCACGAACAAGTATAAAATTTGTAAATTAGTTTATTTCCCTCAGTTCCCAATGTTTCTAAAATTCCAGTGTTTATTTATTTCCAGTGTTTATTTTGGTTTTTGTATATTTAGATCCGCATACAAAACAGCCCCAAAAGTCGCGGTGCCAGATGCAGTATTGAAGGCTCAACATTGCTTCTTTACAGTGTGATTTGCATATATTTTTTACATACTGCTTCATACAAAATTTTTCCTACTATTAGGAGGGTGGGAGATGAAAAAACAATTCATCAAAATTAACGGTAGCATCGTCAAAATCATGTCATTAAAAATTAACGGTATCAGCATTTGATATTTCATCATTCTTATTTCATGCTGTATTTTAATAAAGTATTTTTTCACAGAGCCCTTTATAATTAATTAGGTTTGTCTTTCTAGGAATTTACAACAATAGTTAAAATATTGTAAATAAAATCTTGCAAACTTGTTTTATATTTCGTAACAGTTCGCTCACTCGAAAGTTTCGCTGCGTCTATCATCACATATCTAGTCTTTTATCTAAAGCAGATAAAATTCCGTAGTCTCCTCTTTACTATTTTTCATCTTCAAATAATACACTAAGACAAAAAGTGAAAATAAGACTAAAATAAAAGTGAAAATGAGATTAAAATAAAAGTGAAAAAAAGACTAAAAAGTGAAAATAAGACTAAAATAAAAGCGAAAATAACACTAAAATAAAAGTAAAAATAAGACTAAAAATAATATTTTAGTACGTTTGAGGTGTTTATAAAGTGACTTCTAAATGCTAAAAGTATAATATAATATGTGAAAACAATATAATAATAATACGGGAAAAATGTGCATAGATCATAGTAATAATGGGAAGAATTATAGTAATATATATTATGAAAAATTAAGGGCATACGAAATTTATAAAGGCCAAAATTTCAATTATAACAGAAAACTGTTGTGGGGGGGGGGGGGCTGCATCCTTATACATTTCTACTGGTTAAAAGGACCAGGAAATGTGACATGTTTTGCATCAATTTTGATATTATTTTATCAATTTTTAAATTTTTTATATGGTATAATGCAAAACTTTAAGAGATAATTATTTACAGAGAAATGACACATTTGATAAATATTTGCGCACCATATACACCATATCAGACTGTATAGTCATCATATACAGCCTTATCAGGCTGTATAGTCATCATATACAGCCTAAATGCAAAATTATATTAAAATAGATGCAAAACTGGAGAAAATTATTTTGAATGTCCACGGGTATGTAATATTTTAACGATCAAATTGAATTTAAGTTAATATTGCTGTAAACAAAATATACAAAATGGAATTTATTATTTATTTTTCCTTCCAGAAAATGCGTTGCCAGCGAAAAGAACCGTGCAGACTATTCACGGTGAAGAAGAGGCCAGACGTGGAAGAAGTGAGCACAAACACACTGTGCCAATGTTCGCGCGGGCATCATTGTCCACAGCACCACAGCGAACCATCCGTCATATCGAGTCCTTCGAGTTTTACGGAAGAACATATAAGGACTTACAGTGGTTACTGCACGTCAGAAATGTCCTAAACGTCTTTTTACACATCAGAATGGACGTGCAAAAATATGTGACCACAACGAGGAGCACAATGTGATAAAAATAGTCTGAATTGGACAAGACTGGACTAGTCTGAATAAGACTTCGCAGCTACAGATCAAGATTTTTTGATCTCGCATATCAAAAATGTGGGATAGACGTTTAAAGATGTGGCAAAAGTAGTCATAATTTGGGGGCAATTCTACAAACTAAATCAAAATATATATATTGTAATTAGAAATACCAAAATAAGAGCTGAGTTTTATATATGTTGCTCTACAAGTTCTAATGGAAGCAGAGTGGTCCGCTTTAAAAAATTATAAACATCAGGCAAGATTGCTAAAATGATCATAACTACGGATTTTGTATCTTTCAACTGTATAAAAGCAAACAAAAAGTAAGTCAATGCTACAAACTACAGCTGGGAGCTTAAATGGTGAAAGGCAACTAAATCTATGAAGAATTTTCTTCAAAACTCCCTAGTAATACGAATTTGAAGGTCTGACACAGAAAGGACCTTGTATCATAACGTAATAACTTACTATGCATATTACTTTAAAAACCAAACTTGGATCTTAGAAGCATGGCTTTAATTTATGACTCTTTTCTTAGAGATTCTTTTCGAAACTCTTACGAATTTACTAAACAGTTTTAAGTTAATTTAGATAGACTTTTAGAATAGTTCTTTGACCATCCTGTCAAAAGAATGACTCAAGAAGTCCTTCCTATAGCAGTCCTAAAGCATTATTTGATTATTTATTCGTATGTAGAATGTTAGAACTTTTTTTTTTAATACTGAATATATTCGATTCTGAATTAAAGTTAAAAATCGTACCATAAAGTTCGAAAAATTATATTCACTAACACAATACTCAAAAGTATCAGTTTGCGAGTATAGAGCATGGGCGCGAGCGTAATGGGCATAGAATGTAATGGTAAACTAACGATGATGGCAAATAAAAACTGAAATTAAATCCATCAAACGTCGAAATTTATCTTTAGGATGAAAATAAGTTATTCAAAATACTTGAATAACAATTCAATAAGTGCACATTAAGTGATTTTAAGTGAATGTACACTACTTCTCGTTTTTACCGTAGTCACTAACTAGCGTTCTAAAGATGTATACATTTTCTAGCAAATTTTGCAATGTATATGCGAGCGAGAAGAGAAAGGTACATAACGATTTTTCTTTAAAAACACTTGTGTATATATTTTAATGAGAGTGGATATTTCATTTTCCGACTAACTGAAAATATCCATCATAGATACATTTAGATATATCCTACTAAAATTAGAATTTAAACGATTGTAAGTTTCTAAAATAGCTGATTTTAATAACAGAAATAATGAAAATGCCCATATTGCTAAGCAAACGAGTATTTTGTTTTGGAAACATAAGGGCAAAATGGTCCATGTGACATCACGTACCCATGCTCTATATGAAGTAAATCAGCCGCTTTATTGTTTCAAAATCACTTCGCATAGACGTGATTCAAATAAGCGACGGCTACTCTATCCATAAACAATAATTATAATCTAGCTACGCGATCTGAGATCTAATGATTGAAGTCGAAAGTAAGTTCCATCAACAGAAGTATATCAACCCTTCCATGGGAAAGAAATGGAAATGGTACCGATCTGCACCTGTGGGTGAAAAGAAGTTAGAGCGAAAGTCATAAGAGTCCAAAGTCGCCGTGACACGGCCGAGTAGCCAACAACGGTCAGAGGTCCCAGTGTCCCCCCACTCCGAGTGGCCTTTCACAGGCACGAAATAAAGAAATTGCTTGGGAATGAGCAGCCGCGGACCCTTCCCAAGACTGCACGGAATAATTGCAATGTGAGGAATCGCACTTGGCACAAAATAATCGAAGATTCCGCGGTCCGTAGATTCGGCAAATAGCGTGCGACTTCCGATTCGAGCTTTCATTCATAAGCAGCAGAAAGCTTTTGGTGAATGGAGAACATTCCTACGCCACGTTTTCACTTCCGATGTGCGTTTTCATTCATAGTTCAGGCGAATCTCAAGAGGGCAAAGCCAGGGTTGCATGACTCGGGCATAACGATTGTTGTTTTCAATAGTTTTCTTTACCTATTTAAAGGGGTGGAGGAATACACATTTTGATAATTTTTATTACATTTTCAGAGCGCAGAAATTTTATAATATAAAATATTAAATTTTACTCTATATTTTACATTATGTTGTAAAAATACTTAATGTCGGAATGAAAGTTTGTTATATAGTATTATATCTATCACAATTAATCACACCATTTGATTACAGCAAAATGCTAAAGAGTAGGATGAAAATGGAAATAAATACACTACTTTTGCCACTTAATATAATTTGAACTTAAATAAATCGATGTTTGAAAGCTTTATCGCCAATGTAGAACCGTGCTTTGGTTTCATCGATCGCCTTCATATCACATAACGCTTGGCACATCAACAACGAGATCGCTTCATTACTCATAGTAGCGTTCTTGCAAAGGCAAATTGCACGATCACGTCCGCAGGTAAACTGCATGTAATTGAAATCTATTCATTAGCGCTGATGCCTGGTAAATGGGATGTATGCTCAGAGCAAAACTACCACTTTCTACTTTACTCAAATTTACTTATTCTTACGCATATTATATGCATATGAGGACTATAATTTTGCCTTAAAAACAAATTTCTCCTATGGATATCAAAAGAACTTTTTAAACAGAAATATGAAAAGTGAATAGAATTCAATTTCAGGAATCGATGATTTAAACTAAAACCATGGATTTTCTACAAAAAAAAAAAAAAAAAATATTGTTTTCTCATTATTCATAGTTGGACTACATTGCTTGGAGGTTCGTAATGTCCTACATTCCTCTATTGTCAAGTTATCATTGCGTGAAGTATAGAGGACCATCATCCATTGAAGTGTGTCAACTCTGCGAAAGTGTGTACAGTGCTTTAGCAACAAAATACTTTAAGTGGTTTAGTTAATTACACATAAATTACAGCTGGCAATAAATTTTCCTCCTTCAGAAGTTTCTGACAAAAAGTCACCCCCCTTACATTGGTGTTAAAAGCTTTTGAAGTATTCGAAATAACGGCCTGTAACAGCAGTTGATTTTCATTGCGTTTTTTTGGTGAAAATTCAAGCATACTTGAAACATCCTACGTTATAATTAAATGCGGTTCACTTGAAGATCGAATTTTAACCACTGTTTAGATATTCAGTGAAACAGGCAATATCAAAATGCAAAATGTACAGAGAATATTGAATTTTATGCAACATCTGTGAATGGTTTGATTTCTCTTTGTGTAGATGCATTTCAAATTGCATCCTGTGTACAATGTCTGTATATAGAACGTTTTATGTAAACTATGATCTGAAAAGTCATTTTTTGAAGAAATGGCGAATGTACGTGAACTTTATCTTTCTAATAATATGGTGCCATATTTTAAGAATCGTTTTCATAAAAACCTGTAAAAACGTCTTGTTTTATATTCATCAGTATACATGAACCGCGTGTTTTAGTATTTTATCAGCATGTAACAATAAGCATATAAATGTAAACTTAGATTAGACACTTTTTTGGTATGCAATTTTTAAGTGTTAAGTGTGCTCGTAAATGTGCCATTCTGTAAATTTCAACATTTTTCACTCAATACAGTTTTAATGTCAGATCGTACCCATCCTATATTTTCCATAACCATGTTCTTACTTATGTATAAATGTACAGTGTACAGATATTAAAAAAAGAAAAAATCATTAAATATTGTTCTACCTCAAAATGTGCTTACTTATTAAAACGTAGTATTAAGAACACATATTTTTTACAGTTAATCACGCTAAGTTATGTATATTCCATTGTACAAGAATATCTTAAAGACATTGTGATTTTAATGCTAACTGAAATTTTGTATGATTGGTTCAATTGATAATGCAAGAAACCTATTGATTTTCTCTGAGACTGAGTAGTAAGATTTCAATGTTTATATATATATATACTATTGTACAAAGTAGAGATTTTGAAGGAAGAATACGCTCTAAGGTCTACCGAACACATTTTTGCTCGTGCATATGCATGAGCACGTAAATGCGAAGTGTGGACATGATAACTTAAGAACAAATGCAGGTATCGCTATGAAATTTTAATGTATAGATACATTTTTTGTGAAAAATAAGAATTGTAAAGTATTGCATAATTTGCATTAGGACAAGAATTTTTCGAAAGTACAACTAATTGCAACAATTATTTTCTATGAAGGACAATGTTAATTCTCATAAATGATAATAGTGGTTAATACAAAAACTGATAGTTTAAAATCCGTTATTCGTGTGAATGGTATTAAACTAGTATGAATTGCACAAATCAACAGATTGCACCCAATTCATCGGCTAAAATGATCTGTTACGAACTTCAGCATTTTTTTTATTAAAATTTAAAGTTGGAAACAGGTAATTTTTAATTAAAACATAACAAGTCTCGCAAACAAACAAACAAAAAAAAACTCACAATAAAATAATTTCTTTGCTCTCTGATTGGAATACAAGTGATTTCGTAAAGGTCAGATAAGAAGAAGGTTATTTGACCATGCCTATTCAGCACGCCGCACACTGGTGCCATGGCGGAAAAAACCCCGAAACCCGAAAATAATATTTTTCGATACCAACTACTATTTTTTGATAGACAATGAACCGAAGTATCTTGCCATGTAAATAAATGTATTTTATTCAGTATAACTAGAAGGAAAAACTGATCTTAAACAAGACTTCCACATTCTAATTGAAATCTTGTTTATTCTAACTAAAATTTCAATATTTTTTCCAAAATTTTTGTGGATATTTATAATTATATGTCTCACGTATTTTCAATATATGTAACTTCAGATTATTTCTGACATAAATACATTTCGTAAAAACATAGCCAAAATCATACTATAAAGCCTAAAATATAGATATATAAATTTTTTGGTTTTCCTTCATTTCTTTAAGCCTGTAAAAAAGCTACACGTTTCTACACGCTCTGGATGAGTTATTTGGAAAACAGATACTATTATGCAACTGTTCTGTGAAAATCAGCTGCAACTTTTTGCAACCTTCGCTGTTTCGGCATGCATATAAAATCTTACTTTTAACTTATCTACATGCGCAAAAAGTATGCAAAACTATTAAGAAATGCATGAGTTGTGAGGTTTTTTCCGCAAATTCCTCATTTGGCACCACTGTGCGCCGTTCGCGCTTTCCAAGTCAGCTAGCTCATTCGATGAATGAAGTTTTGCGTTTCCGTTTGCTGAAATGTAGGATAGTGGCACGCATGGAGGAGTAAAATCATGATATTGAAAAACGCCTATATCATTTGAAAGGATCATTCATGTGGCGCTGTGATAAGATAAGCGCCCCTGCATTGTATGTATTTCTATGATGAAAGGCTTAAAATATTTATTTAAATTGTCAATTTTGTAGAAATAAATTAGTAGCGTAATGGAAATTAGAACTGAAACAATAAGGAATGAATCGTCCTACGGATTCCATATTATTTCATCTTTCAATTTATTTTTATCTCCCTATATTCTAAACTTTGTTCTACAACGGTGAAATATATAATACTGATTAGTTATACTGATAATTAGGGAATCTTAATTTAAAAGTAATCAAAAATACATATACTTAATGCTATGCCTCTCTATTGTATTAAATAGAAACAAAGGGCGCTTTACTAACACTAGAGGCACCTAGATATAATTCTCAAAGCGTTATGGAATTTTCCAGCGTTTATAGGAGTTTTATCTCCTTCTCTCCAATTCCATGGTCGAAGGCTATACTAGAGTTCACATAACGATCGCTTGGGTAATGTATCTTAATCAGTGTTTATTCTGATGGCAGATGGCTTCACAGACAGGCCGAGGAATGCCAATGATGGTCGACCAGCGGTAGCGCAGGGTCTAAAAGTCGACGATGACGAAATCATTTGGCAATTCTTATTTGCAAATATTTCAGAAACTGGACGTTTTGCTATATCGGGAAAATTATGGTTCAACACAATAAAATTGCTAAAAAAACGTTTCAAAATACCCGAAGAATTTTCCTCACGTCTCTCTCATAGATTCATATTCTATATTGTTGATGTCCACATATGTATCACATCAGTATCAGAATGTACAGAAAAATTCTTTATTATTGTAGTCCATTTATAAGCATTTTTTCGCCCTCTTAAAATTTATTTAAAACATTTTTTCAAGTTGGCAACAAGCGAGTGTCTAGCCGATGAATTAATTGGATGCATTTGGCTGATCTGTGAATACACTATTTTTTAATACTCTTGAAATCCAGAGCGTAGTTCAAACTGTCACTTTCTTGCATGATTATACTACCAACCTGTTGCTATCAATGTTTCCCATTAATGGAATAATCAATGTTTCCCATTTGGAAAGAATGTTACAACAATCTTGAATTTTAAATCATACGAGTTCTAACCGCGCGAATTTCAAACCATGTTATCTTGCTCAAGCTTTTATACATATAGTGTATATACTCATAAAATTTAATAGTGATATGTGTATTAGTGCTTGAAATAGTATGAAATAAATATCTTTCGAAATAATGTTTTCAGGAGGTCTTTAAACACGCTTCCATCAAAATCTGGAAATTTCAAGATCCATCAAAACATTAAATTTTTAGAGGAAAAAATATGTTTTGTGTACAACAGTGTGACAAAGTAAAAATCGAATGTGCAAATATTTTTTATATTCCCCGCATTGGCTACCGCGGGGATGATGGAGTTAAGTGTCTCTGCTAACATGCTAACAGCAAATTTAGCTTCACGGTTGAAGTTGAAACTTTGGGAGTTCTCTTCATTCGTAAGACGGGAATGTGTAGGCAGGCGAGAAAAATAATACTCTCTATTAAACGTGATTGCTCGGCTTCCGGTGGAAAATAACCACCCCAGTGAAGAGAGAGGGAGGGTGGGATGAGCCAGAGTAAAAAAAAAAAAAAAAAAAAAAAAAAATCAAGGCATCTTTGGACTGGTGTTTTGATAGTTTTTTTCTTCCTTTCCACCGCTTCAAATCCCGCTGCCATGCGTGAACAGTTTTTGTAGCGAGTCCTTCCCAAAATATCAGATAGAATAACAGTGAAAAAATTTCTACCCCGTAACAGGGTGATGCAAATAAGCGAGAAAGTTTGCTCATTATTCTTGGACTGGTTTCGTAGCCATGGTTCGCTCTTCAGCCAGCGACAGTGGTGAAGGTGGCGTTGTAGTGTTATAACATCCACTGGTAAAATATAAGGTTCATATTGAAAAACGAAATCTTGCACTTTCACCCCCCCCCCCTCCTCCTTCAATCATCCGTCTATCGACCCAGCGGCGCAACTACTGAAAAAAAATCCCCTTTCATAAGAATATATTTGTCGCAAACCGCATTCAAATATACCAATTTCTTCAATTTTTATACATTTTTAAAATATTTACGAATCTATAGGACACCCGGTACTTTTCGCGTATTTAAAACGTCTCCGCTTTTTATATTGCAATATAAAAAAATTGATTGATGATCATGGGATTGTCAGTCAATTTTTTTAATAATTTTTATAATTTACTACATGTTTCTTTGAATAGCACGCACTGCTCTAATCGAAAAAGTGTTTTTGTTGTATTCCATTCATTAATTATTAATTTTGGAGTAAAACCTCAAAAATTTACAAAAGGATTTTAACAGCGCACGAAATGAGTGATAACTAATTTACTACATGTTTCTTTGTATAGCACGCACTGCTCTAATCGAAAAAGTGTTTTTGTTGTATTCCATTCATTAATTATTAATTTTGGAGTAAAACCTCAAAAATTTACAAAAGGATTTTAACAGCGCACGAAATGAGTGATAACTAATTTACTACATGTTTCTTTGAATAGCACACACTGCTCTAATCGAAAAAGTGTTTTTGTTGTATTCCATTCATTAATTATTAATTTTGGAGTAAAACCTCAAAAATTTACAAAAGGATTCTAACAGGGCACGAAATGAGTGATAACTAATTTACTACATGTTTCTTTGAATAGCACACACTGCTCTAATCGAAAAGTGTTTTAGTTGTATTCCATTCATTAATTATTAATTTTGGAGTAAAACCTAAAAAATTTACAAAAGGATTCTAACAGCGCACGAAATGAGTGATAACTAATTTACTACATGTTTCTTTGAATAGCACACACTGCTCTAATCGAAAAAGTGTTTTTGTTGTATTCCATTCATTAATTATTAATTTTGGAGTAAAACCTCAAAAATTTACAAAAGGATTCTAACAGCGCACGAAATGAGTGATAACTAATTTACTACATGTTTCTTTGAATAGCACACACTGCTCTAATCGAAAAAGTGTTTTTGTTGTATTCCATTCATTAATTATTAATTTTGGAGTAAAACCTCAAAAATTTACAAAAGGATTCTAACAGCGCACGAAATGAGTGATAACTAATTTACTACATGTTTCTTTGAATAGCACACACTGCTCTAATCGAAAAATTGTTTTTGCTGTATTCCATTCATTAATTATTAATTTTGGAGTAAAAGCTCAAAAATTTACAAAAGGATTCTAACAGCGCACGAAATGAGTGATAACTAATTTACTACATGTTTCTTTGAATAGCACACACTGCTCTAATCGAAAAAGTGTTTTTGTTGAATTCCATTCATTAATTATTAATTTTGGAGTAAAACCTCAAAAATTTACAAAAGGATTCTAACAGCGCGCGAAATGAGTGATAACCCCCCCCCCCTTCATTTACGCGGTTGCGACAGGGTAACGCTCCTATATATAGGACCCTTAAGACTTAAGCCTAAAGCCATATTTATGATCCGTCCTAAGGCTCCTATATATGGGACCTTTAGGGCGGGGTCAAGAGTTGGTATCATCAGCAAAATTGACGTCATCTGCTTAGGGATTTATTTCGATTGCGAGTTGATACTACAATCAAAAATATTATCAGAGTTTGCAAGAATTTTCATTTAGAAAACGTGTTGTTGATCTTAATCCAAAGAGTTTGTGAGGTGTGTATCGAAAGTTAAAATTTAAAGCGAATTACGCCCCAGAGAAGATGAAAGGCGCATTTGGGGCGAATCCTGCGTCAAAAGAACTTATTTAGTAAGTAACAAAAGAACTTATTTAGGACGTATCAAAAGAGCTTATACACCCACTCACAGGGCACAGGGCGTATTTAGGGCGTAATATGCAGTGGTGCTAGGGAATAGCATTCAATGTTCCCAGTACCGGGATACATACGTATTACATACTTGAGCAGCGGTCTAAGGTGTGCTTATTTAGGGCGAGCGTGTTCGCGTGTGTTTTGAAATTTAAGCACGTGCTCGCGCAGCTGGCGAATAAGGCCTTTCAAAAAACTTATTAAATGAAGTCAATTAATCCCTGCTTTAAATCCAGGGCAACGTCGGATACAGTTTCTATGCGAATGCTGAAATATTATATTTTGTACCATTTTCTTTTACGAAATATATATATATATATATATATATATATATATATATATATATATATATATATATATATATTGTTATTGTTATCGTGTCCACACAAACTCACACAGAGAAAAGAGTGTATATCAAATAGTGTTCGAAATGGAGTTAATTTTTTGTTAAAATCTCAAATTTTCGGTAAACAATGTTTTATACCACTTATGCAAAAGCAATTACAGTAAATGAGTGTTTGCGTTCTGCTTCATAACAGATGAATTTCATTTCTACTTCATAATTTTTAGGGCCTATCAAGTATGAAGTCAAAATTAGTGTGTACCTTTGGGTCTTTGAAAAATAGTTTGGGGCTGGTCTTGCAAAACGCATGAAAAATACTTGCATATGTCAGTCCGTATGAAATCGGAGAAAATGGAACATGCGCAGGTCTCGTGTGAAAATTTGACATTTCACTTTAGGGATCTTTGAATCGCGCAGTTTAGGAAATACTGTACAGTAAGCTTTTTTTATGTGAATAATATCTATGCTTGGGGTTTCTGTGGCGGAAAACGGAGCGTTACGAAAAATGTAAACACTTTGGACGCTTATACCCCCGAACTTTTCATTTTTCTTCTTTTTACCCGAAATATCTTTGAAACTATAAAATACAGATATAAATAGATAAGAGACAAAAATATGTACTAGGAAATTCAGTAAAAAATTCTGTATTTATTTAAAATAAAATCCTTTCGAGTAATCATGTTGTCAAGTTTAATAATGAAAATGTTCCATTTTTCAAGTTTATAATAAAAGTTGTCCCAAGAACTAAAAGTGCTAGCCCTAAACAACAAGTAAGAATTTGTAGCTCTTTGGAAAACCCTACAAGTATATATAATTGGATTTTAAATCAAGCTCTTAGTTTTCGAAGTTTGTTGAGTTATTTTGTTTCGTTAAAAAAAATAGGAAGTTAAATGAACTTGGGGTTCGAACAGAATAGATTGAAATATACGTATGTGTGTGCCGTCAGGCAAGTTTATATATTAACTTAAATACAAAATCTCGTCAGATATATTGTATAAGTTTAATTTATATACCGCAAAGCAAGCTAGTAAAATAATTAGATATTTTGAGGTGAAGTCTGTGGTCGGAGTTTCCAAAAGAAATCGGGGCAAAACTAAAACTGCTAAATAGCTATAAACAGTTAGCGAGTAACTTGGTAGTGCTTTGAAAGCCTGGAAACGAAACAAATGAGTCTGGAAAAATCGAATACATTTACTGAACTTTACTAGTTTTATTTTATAAAATGTTATTTTCGCAAAATCATTTCGGCTTCATCCGACTGGAGCCACTGACGAGTATTTTCTTTAGAAAATCGTATGCCCAACGTTGTACTCGCCACTGGTGCACGCGCGAATATTTCTATCACAAAAACGCCGGGACTAGGCGACTGTACCAGGGTGTCCCAGAAAGATTGAAACGCGCTTTAATTATTTACCTGTTGGAGATAAGTGGGCAATGGAAATTGCTAAAATGTTGAAAGTAAGGTAGGGAATAAGACTACGTTAATGAAATAATCTTCCCATTAATTTTCAGAAAGTTACACTTTTTAAAGTTTTATACGACCCCCTTAGATAAATTTGGTCAATCAGAAAATTTTTATTTTCAATGCAACAAGGTCATTAAAAAAACCGCATGTCTGTATCTTTAAAATCAACTGAATTATCATAAAATAAAAAATCTGATTTATGCCACTTTTCCGTACCATGTGAAAGGCTGGTTCATCAGTGAAAATGGGGATCACAAACAAATTGACGATGGAAATTATTTAGATCAAAAATACGTTAATATTGTCAACATTTTTTATTACAATGCATCTAAATAAAGCACTGCACAGACAGAGATCATATAAAGCAGTGGTACTCACTACGAGGTTGGGGTGTTGTTTTTATTACACAGAGCATAAATCATTGTTAATTCGAAAAGCTCGTTATTTGTTAAAAATACCATAATGCACAACCAGTTACGTGTTCTTAATTCGTCACTTCAGAACGAAACATGCTGACGATGCACTGAATGATTTCTAATCTTCTTTATTTTGGTATAATATTAAAAAAAAGTTTAGTTGTATTGAATAAAAATAATACTGGGAATAAATACGTAAATTAAAATATAAATCGTCTGCATTTCATTCTTCAGTTTTTTTATATTATTTTAAACATTTGAAACGGCTAAATTGGAGTTAAAGGAAAGAAAAAATCGTCTCTGAGTTCCATTCTTCGTTTTGAAAAATTATGTTAAATTTCAAAATCAAATACATACTTGCATTTGTTTACTTAATTATTTTAATTATTTCAAATAAAAAATGGCATGTCTCAATGTGAAAAGTATTTGTCTCAATGTGAAAAGTACTTAAGAATCCGTGATTGCATCGTGAGCCTACGCGAAATTCTCAAAAATGTCTCGTATGTATTATCATCCAGTTTTTTCTTTTTTGTGATATATCACAAATTTACATTTCTAATTTGACATAGGGTCGACATTCACAGTGTTCAATTTTTAATTAAATTAAACTCGCTCAATCTTAAAGATACAGATATGCGTTTTTTTTTAATGATCTTGTTGCATTAAAAATAAAAAAATTCCGACTGACCCAATTTGTCTCAGGGGGTTGTATAAAAATTTAAAAAGTGTAAGTTTTTGAAAACGAATGGGCGGACTATTTCATTAACGTAGTCTTATTTCCTACCCCTTACTTTCAACACTTTTGCAATTTAAATTGCCCACTTATCTCCAACAGGTAAAGAATTAAAGCGCGTTTCAATCTTTTTGGGACACCCTGTATACATTACCTGCTAAAGACCGCAAACTACTGTTTGAATAATCATTTGTTAAAGAAAAGCCTTGTCAAAAGCATAGATCTTCCTCGAAAAACCTTTGATTTGTGAAAAAAGAACCTATAAACCAAAGAAAAAGTAATCTTGACTAAGACCCAAGAGCGGAACTACTATACCACGGAGGGTGGAGGGCCAGGATAGGTATACAGAGGCGGAGGGGGGGGGGGGTAAGATTTGAAGTTCTGCTACTCATAAGCCCCTTTGACATATAACGATAACTTATTATTTGTCAAAGGGGGCCACCTTCCGATTGCTAAAACAGCACTCTCGAGCAAAAATTTTTCTTGAGGTGGAGATATAATTTCTTGTCCACGTATAACCAGCTGCGAGGATTCTTGAAATAACAAGGTTTCGAGAAAAATGCTAAAGTGACTCCCGCATATACGCCGCAGAATGTCATAAAGAGATAATAAAAGAGGGCATTTCGGTGAAAAAAAAAATACTGTATGTACATTAAATGTGTATGATCAGATGTTGTTTTGAAGTAGGTTTTACAAACCACTAGAGTGGAAATGACATAATTTTGCGTAACAAGTGGGATAAGAAATAACTAGATTAAAATGCAAAATGCTAAGTCAATAAAATGTCTTTAGCATTCGAATGTTTCGAAAACGCGTGATGTTTCTTCATCATCAGTAAGAGCAAGTCAAGAGTAGCTATCCACCAAATGGATTAAACTACGTGTAGGAAATAGCTTACATAAGCAGTTGTGGTGTCATCTGGTGAGAGGAAGAACTAATTGAATAAAACTAGATAAAATGGACGCGGAAGTCAGAACGATAAAGCCATGGAGGAGGGGGGGGGGGGAGAGACACGAAAATAGGGGAATGAAACGTAGAGAAACCCATTAAATCTTGTCAGGCTGGAAGAAACAGGGTGCCATACGTATTACGTGTCATCATTAACTGAAATTTTTATTCATGTGAAAAGCCTCAATGAAGAAACCCATCGCGTGTTTTTGAAACGATCGTAAGATTACGACATTTCATTTGCGCATCATTTTGTGTTACGAAACGATCTAGTTATTTATTATTTGTTGGTTACGTCACGTTCTGTAATTAAATTAAACAAGCTTCACATTAAAGGTCACAAGTAGCGATTTCAACATTCATAATAAAATGAATGCCGATATACTGCCGATTATATATATAAAAAAAGTCTGTTGTCATAGTCACTAAACCAGTCGGTACGTGGAGGAGCAGAGAGTGTTCCTAAGATTGGATACTGCATGCTCCCAATGCAGTAACTAGCATTGATGGATCGGTGACGCTTTCGCTATAGCTCATCAGCACCAAATAGTCGTTAACTACATTGACAGCAAAAAAAAAACCTTCTATGTGCTGCTATTCTAAAAAACTGGCTAGACTACCAAACTTGATTTTTCACTCTGGTTGGCTTATCATACATTAGTACAACAAATAACTAATAACAATTTCGCTTTTCAGTATGATACTAATTAGGAATGCTTATGAAATGAAAGAAAATAAATAATTAAAATAATATGAAGATATTTTATGAAACTTAAATACCTTTGAAAATCGCAAAAAGTTTAAAACAACATAAAACACAATAAGACAGCCTTATTATTGTGATATATGTTGTTTAATACAAAGCTTTGTAAACATTTTTACCTTATCTGCGTATTTCGAACTTTAAAGGTGTTGTAATTTATAAAGATACACAGAAAAATTTAAATTTAATTCTGTTCTATTTGTCAGTAGAATTTATTAGAAACTCCCTTGACTAAAAAACCAGGTTTCGTAGGCTATAAGCTTAGTCTTGCCGAGGACGAAAGGTCAAATGGTGGGACAATCTATTCAACAATGGGACAATCTATAGTCAACGCATACAGTTGGCAACACTTCCGTTTGAATTAAAAGGAATTTTTACTATATATCAAAGTGTCTATAGAACGGTTTTGCAAATTTTCTGACACAAATTGTATTTAAAGACATTCCCGTGGTAAACCATTAATTAATTTCAGTTCATAAACATAGTATACGCATATAATATAAAAAAATAATTGTTCATATATATATTTTCACTCAAATAAAAACTGATAAATGCCACAAACTATATTTGGCAGCCACATGAAAAAGTTCTGAACAATCCTTCATTGCGTCATACCCTATTTTCTCGTACACATGCCAGTCAAGTCGATTCACGATTACTTTCCTTGTTAGACTTTGAACTCGGTCAAAGCTTAGAGGTTGCCATCCCGCACAAGGGTCCATGGAGAGGTATTTTACGAATAGAAACAAAAGAAGCATTACCGCATTTTTCTGCAGCCCTCTCCGTCTCCGCATCCGTAACATTTATGTAGCATATCTTAATGGCGCACGATTTCGTGATAGAAGCTCCGCAAATCCGTGCCTGCGTACACATACACACGTTCCGAACTGCATTTTGGAACACACGAATGGAATTTTCTTATCGGAAACGCTCGTTCAGGTATAATGTTGAGGAGGGTTAGCTTTACATTATTGATCTAGTGACTTCTTTCGTATTTTGATGTTCACACGGACAAATAAATAGGGCGTGGGTAGGGTTACCAGAAAAAATATATATAAGAGTGGGGTGCCACTCACCTTTCTACCACATTGATGTTTCATACATTATTAAGGCCCACTGATATCCTAATGAGTATCAGATTGAAAACCACATATCTTGTACCACTTTTCTTTATACATATGCTTTTAGCAGTAGATTAAGCACATTTCTTAATTTAACCAATGTAGCCAAAGGAAAGTACGGCAATTGTGATTTAATCACCAGTCGAGTTTTCACAGAAAACACATTGGTGAGGACTCTAGATACCAGAAATGCCTTTTGTTGATTACTGGGTGTATGATAAATCTCAAAACAACCGAAGCAATTTGGACCCAATTTGGGTGGCAAAGGCTGCAAGTAACGTATGTTTATAATGTCTGTCTCCTCTTATTCCCAAGACCCTACTTGGTCTAGAAGATCGCGGAGAAGAATGGGACGCAGCGTGCACAAAGACACGAAACATTTTCATAAACCTTTTCTTTGGAGGGGAGGGGAGTTAGCTAAAAACCTATCTACTAATTCAAAAATCAAGTTACGATCTCTATCGTTTTTAATTGGAGTCAGATAAATTTGCCGTCGATTCTATAGGTCCGATTTCCCCCAAAGTTCAATAGTTTTTTTTACCCCCCCCCCTGCAGATTTTTAATAATAAAAACAATTATAATTATAAAAACAAAAAAAAAACCTGTACAAAATTCCGAGAATTGCATTTCTGCTTCTTCAAATTTTACGTTAAGATATCGATATTTTACGTTAAGATATTGAAACTGAAGTAAAATATATTGTGGATCCACATTCAAAATGCATTTTCCCAAAAATCGATAGATTTATTTTTTTTATTAAGTAGTACAGATTTTTAAAAAAGAAAAATGGATTAATTCGAATTATCTAAGAATTTTCTGTGTTGTTCATGATCGATGTATCGTTATGCTTAAACTTTTCGAGATACTGTATTTATAATTTGTCACAGGATACCTACAATCATAATCTTTCTAAATTTTCTCCTTGGTGATCGGTAGTTCCTGCCATAGATATCGTTTGACGAATGTAAAGGGAGGAAAAGTTTCAAAATAGGATCTTTGAGTGATTTTCTACCTGATTATCGTAGGAGGGGGGGGGGGGTGGAGTAAGAACTTCTGTAATGGGTGAAAAATTCGGTGATGTCCCATTTCATCTCTTCCCATTTTATCCTGCGTCTCTTGTTATTCCCATTTCGTCCTGTCTGCACCCCTCCTAATTACCTTGAGGTCCTCACCTGTTGGTAGAAGGGAAAACTGTGTGCGTTCCCCAATAGTCTCTTCTCTTCACAGCCCTCCTCGCCGGAGGGATTGAGATTTGTTCCCCTTGCGACCGTTCCATTTGGAATGACTTTACTTTGTTAAAAAAATATACAGTAAAGATAATTTCCCT
Source organism: Amaurobius ferox (assembly GCA_951213105.1). Lineage (NCBI taxonomy): Eukaryota > Metazoa > Arthropoda > Arachnida > Araneae > Amaurobiidae > Amaurobius > Amaurobius ferox. The sequence goes on from OX578148.1 coordinate 135,455,297, forward strand.
TTGAGAAGATCTATGTTCGTATATATCTATTTTATACATAACTAGCAGTATTCCCGTTTTCGTATTGAAAATACATTATAAAGAAACTTAAAATTTACCATCAGGTGCACATTCCTATAGAATTCTAAATGACATTGTTATTCAAAACATTCTATTACAATAATTAAATTAAAGCTCCAAAAAGGAAGTTCTCTATTCTCGCTATACAAAACTCAATATTTAGTGTAGTAAAATGAAGGTCGCGTATACTGCACCCTATTTAAAATGACTGATGGGTAGGTCCCATAATTTTTTTTTTTATTGTTAATATTGCTAATGAAGACAACATAGAATGAAAATCTCGAAAAATGAACAACCTGAAAATTTTTCTCACGAAGATGGTTAACAATCATTGACATATTTTTCTAATTGTCCGAACAAACATTTTTCATTTCTATTTAGAATAATTTACTTGCAATTTCCCAATCTGCCTTCGATTCGACAATATCTTTGACATTTAGGTCATTTTTTCATTACAAACAAATGTTCCTCTGTCTCAAAGAAACGTTCAGAGTTCTTTCAAAAATGCCATGAGTGACATATTATTTTAAAGAATTAGCTAATTGTCATAACATTAATAATTGATAAGTGATAAAAAAGCTCAACATTATTTTCTTTGGACATTAAATTGTGCAGATTTATTTTATGAGATTATATTACTCCAGAACAGTATTATAGTTTTTATTTTTAAAATACTAAATAACTTAATCGAAGCTGTACGATAAATATAAATCCTTTGGACGTTTATATCTCCAAACCTATTAGTTAAATATGTAAACATTTTTTTTTACTTATTTTGTTGAAAAGGAAAATATAGTGCACATTATGATTATATAAAATGATTTCAATATTTAAATATTTTTTCGAAAAGATCACAGTTTTTGTCCGAGCAATGATTTGCTTCACTTTGCTTATTTTCACTCGAAATATATTTGTAAATATAAGAGATAAATGTAAATAGTAAGCGACAAAATGTTCAATAGGAAATCTAGTTTCTTGATTTATAATTTGTTTTATTCAGTTTTTCAGGACATCCTAAAAATGTCACTTGCCTTAAAGCACTTAAATACTTGTGAAGCAATTTTAAATTCCCTTCCCTACTTGATCATTCTAGAATTTTTCAGGTTTTATTTTTTACTGAAATCACCAATTATTTCCGATTTTGCGTGTCATTTTCTTTGTTTCAAATTTTTTGATATTGGCATTTCATTTTTTTGTATTTCTAAGTTGAATGACCATTTGATATAAAATTTCGCTTTTATTATTATTAAGACTGCAGGCTAATTTTTCTTTAATTTAAGCGATAACTTTAGGTGATTTTTTATTAATTTAAATTTCTGTTTTATTGTTTAATTATTTATGAGCAATTTCTAAATTATCTTGATCGCAATATTTCGGTCATTTTTTTAAGTTATTTTATCAAGTAATATGAACTCATCATTTTCATGTTAAAATTTCATCATTATGTTTTCTTTTTCATAGCTACTAAATTATTTAATTATTTCATAACTACTAAATTCTTTATTTTTTGACTTTTCTGAATTCAAAAGTTTCAATATGGAATTTCGTATAAAAATGGCTAAAAAAATCGGATGTAATATTTTTTTAATTACTCGCATGGGCTAAAATTTCAGATTTTTACCGGTTTGGCTCGCAAGTTCCAGTTCCCGAACTTGGTCTGAGTTTGAAGAAAATTTTGAAAACTAGTTACATTATTAATTACTTTTACAAATTTACACTCAACATTTTCCACAAATGTTCCCCAGCTTTCACTAGTAAAATATCAATTTAGGTACAACATATATGAGGAAATCAAAGTTTAAGAGTTTCTGGAAAATACCCACTAAAACCCAACAAAGCCCAATAAAATTCGGGTGGGTTGTGTTTTTAAAAAAATTCTGCGTTTTTCAAACCTTTCAAATTCAGAAGTTCAGCACATTTGAATATAAATTATTTCGGGCCGGACCGGGCCGAGATTCAATGGTCTTTGAACATAGCTAGGCCGGGCTCGGGTTCTACACCTGTAAAGTTCTTCGAGCTCGGGCCGGGTTTAAGCATTGACTCTGTCGGGTGGGGTGAAAGTGAAACTGAATTTTTGACACACGGCCTTTACGTATGTCTATGTGTGTGTAAAGGTGTCCTGGCTATGTCTATGTGTGTGTAAAGGTCTTTTGTAAGGCCTTTACACACACATGCACATAGCCAGAATCTTGGGATGTTGAAAATACTAAGTTTCGTTTATGTAATTTTTCAAGCAAGAAGAGGTATGACTCTTAACCCCCCCCCCCTTTGCTTATGCTACTGTACACAATTACTGATATATACAAATATATGACCCTAAAAACGTTATATTGAAATTTAAACTTGTAAAGCTCTCAAAAATTGGAATTATAATGTTTGACTAAGTTATAATACTTTTGCTACTAGAGAGTACATTACAATACTAGAGAAAGTGATAGGTTAAAAAGTTTTAGATTCTGTTCGTCAATTAAGGGTTTGCACAACAACCACTACATAAACATATATATTCATGGTACTACAAAACAATTATAAGTACCCATTTCATAGGGATATCTGACAAGACAGGATTTACTCTATCTAAATTATTTAAATATATTTAAATAACGCCAAACAACATATTTACAAGCAATATTTTTAATTTGTTCTCCTCGGAGCTCTTCGGAACTCATCCCCTAAGGGAGTCATTTGCACCCTTCTCAGTTGGGAGAAAGGGTGAGAAACAGGTGTACATTGGATAAGGGATGAAATGCTACTATTTTAAAAAAGGGTAGCGCAAGGGACGAAATGGGAAGAGATGAAGTGGGAATAAACCGAAAAATTCACGGTGGGGCCCGATTTTGATACAATTTTTACGTTGTATTTTCTACTCTGCAATGCACCCACTCGACCTACTCACGATGAACTTCAACTTACTTTTGTTGTTTTCCGACTTCTACGCCAGCTGCGCTGGCATAAAATTCGCTAAAAGACTAATATACCTCCCCTGGTAAACGTTCTATAGGCGCCTATGCTGATTGCTATAAGCACTGGTTACTATATTTAAGGTCAGTTAGCTGCAGACACCGCAGCTTGTAACCTATACTAAAAAATACTAAAATTATAAAAATTTTGGAATTTAAAAAATAAACTACAAATTATTTTAAACATGCAAGGATGAAAAGAAAGTTCCGGACCATTAACAATTTAAACATTTGTAGATGAAGATAAATAAAAAATTCCACATTTATAAATATTGTATCATAACTATTTAAGTGCAGGGAAGTCAGGGCCCTGATTGTCAATATTGAATATCATTATATCAATAAAGGTACTCTAATTCAATATACAGTTCCTTTAGAAAAGGATTCCGTCTAGAGAGGCTCTATAATTCTGCCTTTATATTTGTAGTGCTGCCATCTACTGTAGCACTAGCAAACTACATCAGATATGGTGAATTTTAAATACATAAACTCGGCTTTCGATAGACGATTTCTATGAAAGATGACCTTGAAAATGACCTTCCTAACATTCTAAAAAGCCTACAAAATAAAAGTATAAATCAACAAATCTTCAAATGGAAAAAAATACAGATTTCGAATCATCAGGTTAAAGAAAATCATCAAAACTCAAAGGTATGGAATCGATAAAAGAAAAACAAATATAATCCAAGTATTAATGCTGTACACGTGGACAAGGGCTAGGCCTAAATAATGGATTTGTGCATTTCTTCAAAACTCTTCATCGGGTCCAAGTATTTCGTCGAAGCAAAAACAAAAAATGTATGTTTCTGAAGAAATAGATAGATTATATCTATAAATTATTTCTACTTGAACAACATACATAAAGAAGAAAAAAATAAAAGGAAACAAGAATACCTGGAGAAAAACAATACAAATGCACGAACCTGTCGAACCCGGGAACCCAGAATGAAGAAACCAGTGTTACCATTCGCAAAGGAAAAAGAAATCATCTACTGTTGCCATTCATAAGAAATAAATAACAGTAATGCGAAAAGGCAAGAAAAAGTGATAATATACAATCAAGAGCTACTAAAAAGTGGGGCTAATAATAATGTTTAAGAGGATGTAAAAATAAAAGTATTATTAATACAAGAGAATGAAGTTGTCAGGCTAATATAAAAAACTATGAATAGATTCCATGAAAATCCAGCTAATATAAATTTTTTAACTATACCATTTACTAAATAAGAGGGATATTTATATAAATTGCTGGAAATTTTTAGATTATTTATATGTATAGCATGAAATTTTTTAGCAGATAATCTATAAATTCTAAAAAGCTGATTAAGAATAATATTTCTAAACAATAGAATCGAGTTGCAGGAATTAAACGGTAAGATTTTATTAATGGTAAAATTAAAATAGTCTTTTTTATCATATAAATTAGTAACAATTCTATTACAAGGTTCAATAATAAGATTTAAATCCAAAAAATTAATATTATTACTAATAGTAGCTTCATTAGGAATTAATACCAAATTGTCTGGATAGAAATCTAAATCTATGACATAATTTTCAGTATATACCAAGCAAATCAGATCATCAACATATATATATATATATTTATATATATATATATATATATATATATATATATATATATATATATATATATATATATATTTATATAAATTTGTTATATTATATATATTTTTATTTATATATATAAATATATATATATATATATATATATATATATATATATATATATATATATATAAATATATATATATATATATATATATATATAAATATATATATAAATATATATATATATATATATATATATAAATATATAAATATATATATATATATATATATATATATATATATATAAATATATATATATATATATATATATATATATATATATATATAAATATATATATATATATATAAATATATATAAATATATATATAAATATATATATATATATATAAATATATATAAATATATATATAAATATATATATATATATATATATATATATATATATATATATAAGAGTCATATTGCCACTGTCATTTAGAAAAATACAAGGACTTCGTAGATAAACACCATGGGCATGTTATAACGGGAAATCTAAATATTATTAATTATGATGCACTAAGATCACTGATGTTACTGGGTACTAAGTACCGTCTACCTACTAAATTTAAACATAAATTAATTTGTAAAGGTTTATTTCTTGACTTAAATAAATTTATCTATAAAATCAGTTATAAATATCAAATCCCTGTAGAAGCCTTTAAACCCTGGAGAGTCTTAATAGAGCAATACTTAAATCATTATATATATAATCAGAAAATTAATAATTCATATAAACTTAATTCAATTAAAAATGATATTAAAGAAATACAAAATGATTTTCTCATTATATATGTCGATAAAGCATGTGGAAACTACTCAATTATATGTAAATATTATTATAAAAATACCCTTCAGTCACACTTACTTAATAATCAAATCTATAATTTACATAAAACTAACCTTAAAATCTTATACAATAGAATATCAGCCAAATATAAGCAAATCCATCTAAAAAATAGTTGTAATAACATTCCATATATTGTTTTAGTACCCAAGTTTCATAAATCCCCTGTTGCTTTTCGAACCATTACCAGTGGGCATAATTCTTACATTACTAATGCTGGAAAATTATTATTAAAGATATTACATGAAATATCCTTGTCAGATGAAATCTCAAATAATTGTCATATTGTAAAAAAAAATTTTGAATTAGTTAAGAAATTGAAAACTCTTACAAATATTCGTAGTATTTATACCTTTGATTTCAAAGATTTGTTTAATAATATTAATATAGATGATCTGTATAAAGTTATTTTAGGAACTTTTGAAAAATATAATATCAACCTAAAATATTCAAATTTTCTATTTAAAAAATTACTTAACTTCACTCTTTATGAGAATTATATTCAACATGGTGGTACTTTTTTTAAACAACAGGTTGGTATCCCACAAGGGGGGTGTGCCTCATCATTGTTAGCTAATCTGTATTTATTCTTCTATGAAAAAAACATTAATCCAAGCTTGCATAATATGCACATGTTTAGATATTTAGATGACATTTTATGTGTATCCCCAAATAATAATATCCCTATAGTATTAAACTTTTATCCAAAAAATTTACAATTAAATGCAAGTAATAATGACACAAATGTTGCAAACTTTTTAGATTTAAATTTAAATTTACAAAATTGTAATATGGTTATAAACTTGTATGATAAAAGACAGGATTTTAAATTTAATACATCAAAAATTCAACATTTTGACTCTTGTTTGCATATATCTGTATTTAGAAATATTATAATAAACCAGGCTCTTAGAATCAATAAAATTTGTGTTGAATATTATAAATTAGCGCACTTTATGGAATTATTGAGTACAGCGACTAATAATGCATATCCCCCCAAGTTTGTTATTAAAATTATCAACTCAGTGTATCAAATTTCACTCGATAACATCCTAGAAAACATTCCCAATTATAGTGACTAACATACAGTAGGGGAAAAAAAAAAAAAAAAAAAAAAAATATATATATATATATATATATATATATATATATATATTATATAAATAAAAATGAAAAATAATAAACTAAGTCAAAAACATTTAAAAAAATCAAAAAATCGGAAAATAAGATGCATTAACATTAATGTTTTGAATTTTATTTTCGCAAAAAAATGTAACTTTTGTCAGTATTGAAACTACGTTTTGAGCGCCCTTATAATGGTGTATAGTGGCATTCTCGATTATCCATTTTTCATATGAATTACTTGTTTAGTAGGAATTTTCATCTTTGATTCATATTCATATTCATGTTTGCATATTTGGGAAGTTGTATTCTGAATTGCTTGTCCAGTCTCCAGCTTAGACTCACTGGACGGGTTTGGGAGTAACTCCGTGAACGTTCGTACTGCCTACCTGGTAGAATTTCGACTTGTTCATTCCGGTGCTTCTAGATTAAGCTGTTGAGGTTGATCGTGTATACACGTGGTAGAAGAATGGTTCATGCCGCATGGTAATACAATTTTCTTAATGTATCCTTTTTTCAATTTTTGTTGCCTGTAGTCTGAGTTTAAGTATTTATAGTAATGTACAATTGCTTAATCTGAAACAGGCATTTGTTTGGGTTAATTGGAATTAAATACTCAGACCTGACGATGAATTTAATTCTAATTAATCATCGAATTTGCGATGGTGCTGTTCTTTTCTCTTATCGGCATTATGGCCGTGAATTTGCTTCTATGGTGATGTTAATATTACTTGAATTGTATTTTTTTATTTTTACATAATTCTTATTATTACATTTCAAATATATATAAATATATATATAAATATATATATATATATATATATATATATATATATATATATATATATATATATATAAATATATATGGTTTCAATTGATTGTTATCTATTCTTAATCTCTTATCTTAAGCTGATTGTTATTGCCTATTCTCATTTTTGCCGAGTTTTATTTTTATTTATTTTTATATACTTTTAATTGTGATTTTTGAATCCTAATATTCTTCTCATCCCCCTTTCCATTGTAGTGATATGTTACCTTCTCTCTTTATCCTTAGTCTTGGCCTATAGTTACTCATTTGTAACAGATATGCTAGAGATGCGTTTTTTTGTACATACAGTAGTTTATGCATTATTTTCGATTAAAATCCTTTAATTTATATATATATATATATATATATATATATATATATATATATATACATAAATATATATATATATATAAATATATATATATATATATATATATATATACATAAATATATATATATATATATATATATATATACATAAATATATATATATATATATATATATATATACATAAATATATATATATATATATATATATATATATATATATATACATAAATATATATATATATATATATATATATATATATATATATATACATAAATATATATATATATATATATATATACATAAATATATATATATATATATATATATCTTAGGTGCAAAACTTGTCCTTATGCTGACCCATTACAAATTAATAATAATTCCACTTCACAAAAATTCTGCAAAGTTTTTAATTGCATATACAAACTTAATTGTACTATTTGTAACTTATCCTATATTGGCCAAACCAGCAACCCTTTACATCTGAGAATGAATGTCCACAGGGATCATATTAAAAAATTTGACCATAAAGTCTTTAATGATCTCCCTACCAAAAATCAATTTGAATATCAGCACTTTGCTACACACGGATTTAAAAATGTATCCCTTCATATTTTAGATATTAAAATTTCACTCACGGATAGATTAGTATTTGAAAATTATTACATTAAAAAATATAAAACTCTCTTCCCCTATGGCTTAAATCAAATTTATAATAATAATAATGTTGTTAACAATAGTTTTGAATACAATTCTCATAAATCTTCAGTATATAAACATCTTTTTCATTATTCAAAGTCATCATCTCCTAGTAAAAAGCGATATAAGCGTGGCAAAGGAAAAAGTAACTTAAGTAAAACTATTGATTACAAAGCAGACATTTTGAAATTACAATATAATTATTCTCAAACTTTCAATTTTCTACCTGTTAGAACATGGTTATATAAAGTCAGAAAAAGCAAATTAAGTATTGTTTATACTCATTTTTTAAAATTAAAATTAACTCATGAGCATTTTAAACATTTATTTTTTGATCTGCTTCTTTCACGTACACATTTCTTAAATTACCACCTACTCCATTCACCAAATCCACATACTAAAATAGCTTACTGTGTAATCTCTTTTATACACCCTATTCTTAATTCTCTTAACTTCAATAATTTATTTGCAAAACATAAGCACTTGTTACCAGTAAATGATATCAAAATACAAAAATCATTCAAATATAATTTACCAATTGGTAGAACTATTTACAATTACAATGAAGTTTCTAGGACATTAAACTCCGATGATCTTACATCATGTGTATGCAGCAATCAAAATCTTGCCCCTTTTGTCAACTCCATTCATGGTCACATTATTACTGGGGATCTCAGTATAGTTCAGGATGATATACTCAGGGATATTATGAATAAAGGGTCTAAATTTCGCATTCCATTCTGCCATCACCCTAAACAACTTCTTCAGTCTCTATCATTTGATTTTGATAAATTCATATATCAACTTGCTTGTTCACATTCTATTCCTATTGAAGCATTCAATCTATGGAAGTATACGACCTTACATCTACTTAAAAATGTTATTATAAACACTAAATTAACGAAGCCTAGGTATCCTTATAAACAACTCCTATCTGCTATCAAAGAACTACAACAACATTTTGTCATAACTTATGTAGATAAAGCTTCTAATAATTATGCCATCATTTGTAAAAAATATTATGTTTCTCTGTTACAGAATTACTTAAAAGATAATCAAATTTTTAAACCCATTAATAATCAGTCTATCCAAATCAAAACTAAAATGCTAAAATTATATACACAATTAAATATTAATTGTAAGTTTTTTAAATTTCCTTATGTTACTTTGGTTCCTAAATTCCACAAATCACCTCTCAGTTTTAGAACAGTCACTTGTGGACATAATACCTTTACCACTACAGCTAGTAAGTACTTGCTTAACTGTTTAAATCGAATTAATGAATCTCTTAAATTCAGGAATTCAGGATATTTCATTTTGAACAACAGTTTTGATTTAGTTAATCACCTTAGCAAGTTACCACAAATTCTTGGTTTCCAAACCTTTGATTTTAAAGACCTATTTAATAATATTGTCATTAAAGATTTACATAAAGTTATTATCTCTCTTTATCATGACTATATATCTTCCAATCATGATGCTTTTAATGTCAAAAATTTTCCTATGCTCTTGCACTTTGTGTTATACAACAATTATATTATCCAAGGTGATAACATTTATTTACAAACATCTGGTGTACCACAAGGTGGCTGTAGTAGTAGTATACTCGCTAACTTATATCTTTATTATTATGAATGTCATTTTAACTCTAATTCATATATTATATATAGATATGTTGACGACTTAATTTGTATTATCATTGATGATTCCTATCCCATTAATATTGATTTTTACCCGTCTAACCTAGAATTAATTCCTAATGAGCCTTGCGTTAGTCAAACTGTTAATTTTTTAGACCTCAATTTAGATACCCTCAATAATCATGTAATCACCAATCTATATGATAAAAAAGATTCTTACAACTTCACTATCATAAAGCTGCTATCATATCAATCTTGTAATTCTATTCAATTGTTTAGAAACATCATTTTAAACCAGCTATTTCGAATACATCGACTTTCTGATCCTCAGTTTCACTTTCTCCACATCAATAAACTTAAACGCATTTGTCAAAACTACCTATATCCGGAAGTATTTGTAAATAATATTATTAATAATTTCAAATATACCACGTAATAATTTTACACATGCATTATTTATCTTTGATTGGTTAACTCATTTTTGAAAATTCACCCATTCTTATCACCTTACTTACCACTTGGCCTGAGTCTAATACTGTTTACTATTTTCCACTTGTCCTGAGTCCTATACTGTTTACTATTTTCGAAAGTCTCCATACTTATTATGTATCGTTCAATTGTATTCATTCCCACTCGCATTGACGAAGTGAGGTGAAATGCTCGCCCACTCGCATTGACGAAGTGAGGTGAAATGCTCAGTTACTAGTTTATCTTACACGTGCTGCTATTATTTCACATTACAGTTCGTGGAGGTATTGTTTTTCAGCTTTTGTATAATTCAATTGATTTATTTTTCTAATTCCACTAGCCAGTAGACAGCTCCAATGGTGTCTATAGTTAAATACTATCGCCATTGTCAGAAACTGGCTATTCTATCGGTTTTAATTCGAATTGTATGGCTGTCCTGATGAGAATGCAATTTCGAACTGACCGCCATTTTTTGTGTGGTTTCGATTGATTGTTCTCTATTCTTGATCTCTTGTCTTGAGCTGATTATTATTGCCTATTCTCATTTTTGCAGAGTTTTATTTTTATTTACTTTTATATACTTTTAATTGTGATTTTTGAATCCTAATATTCTTCTCATCCCCCTTTCCAATGTAGTGATATGTAACCTTCTATCTTTATCCTTAGACTTGGCTTATAGTTACTCATTTGTAACAGATATGCTAGAGATGGGTTTTTTTGTACATACAGTAGTTTATGCAAAAAATTTTCGATTAAAATCATTTAATTTATATATATATATATATATATATATATATATATATATATATAAATATATATATATATATATATATATATATATATATATATAAATATATATATATATATATAAATATATATATATATATATATATATATATATATATATATATATATATATATATATATATATATTTTCAAAAAGAAAAGAGGTATGGATGGAAACAATATACCAAAAGATGGCCGGGGGGAGTTGTGACCCCCTCACCCCGGTTAAGCATGCTTTGCGTCGCGACAACACTCCCGAAGAGCAGGTATATTGCAAAAAGGAATACGAATGTATCAAATTGTAAGATGTAAATATACATCATACACAAACAAATATAAGATATAATTGTCAAGATCCAGCCCTATCGAAATTCATCTACAGTAAATGTTTGAAATATGTTTAAAAAGTGTATGAATAATGTTTGAAACATGTTCACAAGTATAAATTATCAAAATTACATAGCTTCTACTTAAAGAAGACTTTAAATATTGACACATAATATAACAATAATAACAAAGTCTATTTCTAAAACCATATACCTTAATGACAAACAATAGCATATTACATGCAGATATACATCCAATATTGTGTCATACAAGACGATGCAAATTTTCCATAACGTATTATACATTATACCCTATTCAAGAGGTCCCATATCAGCTATCACACGCTTTACCTGTGACAATCCAGTATGTATATTGCCATCAGTTTTATTTAAATATAAACGGTAACTATCGGTTACAGTTATTTTATAAAATTTGTAGATAATGTCACTTAAAAAATTCCTGGGAAAACCCTGTGAGATGGTGTTTTGTAGGAAACGATAATCGCATAAATATCGATCTTCCATTTTACTGTTTATTCTTTGACTACGTATTAATTGTCCCAGTATAATATTTCTAAAAATATTTTTGTGCATACACGAGTTCCAGTTTATGATATAATTGATTTTGAAGTGGAAGTCGTTGCGTTTATCGTACAAACAGAAACCAGTAGAACCTCCTGGTTGCTTGTATATCGTTATATCTAGAAAATTAAGACTTTTGTTGACATTATATGGAGTTTCAGTAAGCTTTAAATGTTGTGGATAGAAAGTAAAATCCATCTGATATTCTTCACATGGATACGCTACCAAAATGTCATCAACGTAGCGAATGTACAGAATTTCGTTTAATATATGTGTTCCATTTTCATATTTATTCAGATATGGAGATATACGAAAAATACAATCTGCAGTCGATTATTGACAAATATAAATTTAAAACATTGGTGGAGATGGTTTTGTTCGAAACTGTACTGTTTGATGGTACATCTTATTTTAAACAATTACATGGTATACCCATGGGGGGTGGTTGTTCATCAATACTTGCTGATATATATCTGAATAAATATGAAAATGGAACACATATATTAAACGAAATTCTGTACATTCGCTACGTTGATGACATTTTGGTAGCGTATCCATGTGAAGAATATCAGATGGATTTTACTTTCTATCCACAACATTTAAAGCTTACTGAAACTCCATATAATGTCAACAAAAGTCTTAATTTTCTAGATATAACGATATACAAGCAACCAGGAGGTTCTACTGGTTTCTGTTTGTACGATAAACGCAACGACTTCCACTTCAAAATCAATTATATCATAAACTGGAACTCGTGTATGCACAAAAATATTTTTAGAAATATTATACTGGGACAATTAATACGTAGTCAAAGAATAAACAGTAAAATGGAAGATCGATATTTATGCGATTATCGTTTCCTACAAAACACCATCTCACAGGGTTTTCCCAGGAATTTTTTAAGTGACATTATCTACAAATTTTATAAAATAACTGTAACCGATAGTTACCGTTTATATTTAAATAAAACTGATGGCAATATACATACTGGATTGTCACAGGTAAAGCGTGTGATAGCTGATATGGGACCTCTTGAATAGGGTATAATGTATAATACGTTATGGAAAATTTGCATCGTCTTGTATGACACAATATTGGATGTATATCTGCATGTAATATGCTATTGTTTGTCATTAAGGTATATGGTTTTAGAAATAGACTTTGTTATTATTGTTATATTATGTGTCAATATTTAAAGTCTTCTTTAAGTAGAAGCTATGTAATTTTGATAATTTATACTTGTGAACATGTTTCAAACATTATTCATACACTTTTTAAACATATTTCAAACATTTACTGTAGATGAATTTCGATAGGGCTGGATCTTGACAATTATATCTTATATTTGTTTGTGTATGATGTATATTTACATCTTACAATTTGATACATTCGTATTCCTTTTTGCAATATACCGGCTCTCCGGGAGTGTTGTCGCGACGCAAAGCATGCTTAACCGGGGTGAGGGGGTCACAACTCCCCCCGGCCATCTTTTGGTATATTGTTTCCATCCATACCTCTTTTCTTTTTGAAAATATTTTAATCCTCTTTTTAGTGCAGCTTTGCGCCTTTTAAGTGTGATTTCAGATGATTTTGTAATGTAGTATTTCACGGTGTTTTAATATTATATCATTGATGTTCATGTAATGCAGCAATGCGCTTACGAACTTCAATTCTTCACATAATTTTATGTTTCTTAATTGTTTTAAAATAGTATTTTCTTAATAGTATTTATTTAATATTAAACATCTCACATAGTTATTAGGGTGTTTGTGATGCCTCGCCACGGTGAGCTCGCATGGTGAAACGGCGACTTCGGGATAGTTTAGGTCCATTGCTTATGTGAACGTGTGTATTGTTATAGTCAGCATCTTGTCGTGTATATTATAAAATAAAATAAAAAATAAAAAATAAATAAACTCTTATAATAAAAATCATAATAAAATAATATAAATCAAAAAAATTAATAGATAGTAAAAAACTATTTCTCACTTGGGGGATATGGGTGGATGTTAGTAAAGCGAACGACCGATAAGGTGTGTTTGTGTGATGTTGATATAGTGCTTATACAGTACGGGTGTTCAATGTGCTCTTATACAGTATACATGCTTTAGTTATATTCCTTTGGGCTTTTGGAATTAAAATAAAATTCCCATATATTATATATGAAATGTCTACAGAGAAAAATATAGTGACTGGCAATGTCGGGGCTCGTGCAACGATAGCTCGGTTGACTAGTTGTGGGGGAACTAGCCAATCGTCATACAGTAACCCTGTGGAAAATACAATCGACAGATATTTTAAGCCTTTGTCATCTCTGAGTGAGAAATACAAAAAAATCGTAAATTCGTGTGATCAGAATAAAGATTGCAAAATTGCAAAAATACATAATCAATTTGTTTTCAAATATAGAAGATGTAGTTCTTCGCGTTGTAAATTATGCCCAATGGCAGACCCCCAAATAATGAGCAATGATCGTAATTATTACGTATTTTGTAAGGTATACAACAGCGTATATTGTATTAAATGTACTAAATGTGGATCTCAGTACATAGGACAGACCAAAAATAGTCTCAATATTAGAGTCAACTTGCATCGCAGTCAAATTTATAAATATCAAAAAAATCCTGCCAATGAGTCATCAATTGAAATAAGGCATTTTGGCGTACATGGTGTTGAAGCCATGCAGGTCGCTATTATGGATATAGTAGTAGACTTGAAAGATCGCCTTTGGTGGGAAAATTATTATATACAAAAACATAATACTATTTATCCATATGGATTAAATTCCATGTTATATAACGTGAAATACAACTTTGAATATATACAAAATCCTGTTTCTTCAGTTGTAATAGAGAATTATGACAATACAGTGAGAAATGGTATTTCTAGACGTCATAAAAGGGCTGGAAGAAAGATAAAGCTGAAACTTAATGATTCTATTACTGAGCTCGTGACTTTTGTAAAAAATATTACAGAAATGAACGATGTTCCACATTCATGGATTAAAAACTTCACTTATGGTATTAGAAAACGTTATCTTGTGGATCTGTGGAAATACTGTTCAGAAGTTGATTTTAAACAACGTTTCGTGAATGATTCACCACTTCCTGCTATTTTTATTGATCTTATAAAATTACGTGCCAAAAGATTAAATATTTCTTTACAGGATAATAAAACTATTAAAGTAAATCAAGAATATCTAATAATTACATACAAAAATAAAAAATTCGATAATGTAAATTTTTCAAATATTTTAAGTAAAAATCAATTTAAATTACCATTCAATATTAATATAAAAATTGCATATAAATATGCTAAACCTCTTTGTAGAAGCCTTTTTAATTATAATACTGTATGCAGAGGTATTAAAGATAACGTTATTGAATGTGATTGTCAGCGGTATACACCTTATGTTAACGAAAAATTTGGTCACGTAATCACAGGAGACTTGGAAATACTGTCCGGATCAATACTTAAACCGATATTTGAACTTGGTACTAAATACAGAATGCATGACTATCGATCGATAGACAAATCTTTTGAAACTAATATCAATGCATTTGTTTATAAAATGGCAGTGAAATACAGTATCCCTATTGAAACCTTCGAAGAATGGAGTTGTGCTATTCGGAAGGCATTTAAGTTAAAATATCATAGTACAGTAACCCCTACTATAATACATAGATATAGCAAAGATGCATTGTCATCTTTACACAAAAAATTTGTAATAACATACGTCGACAAGGTAACGACAAATTATGCATTTACTTGTGTTTTACTTTATAAACAGTTATTATACAAAAGTTATCACGATCCATGCGTATACCTACCTTTACAGCAATCTAAGTCAGAAATTGAGAATCGCATTAAATCAAAATACATTAAATTGGGATACAGAATGGGGCAAATCCGTTTTCCGTATATTACTTTAATACCTAAACTTCATAAAGATCCTGTTAAATTTCGTCCCATTACTAATGGTTTTCAATCATATTTGACAACAGCTAACAAAAAACTCTTATCTATTTTAAAAATAGTAATGATTAAGATTAAAAATAAAGGTGCATATTTTATTAGTAATAGTATAGAAGCTATTAAAAAAATAAATGTAATTAATGAAAATTTGTATTATAGAAGTTTTGATTTTAATGATTTGTTTTCAAATATAAACATCAAGGACTTATACCTTATTGTCATGGAGATATACGAAAAATACAATCTGCAGTCGATTATTGACAAATATAAATTTAAAACATTGGTGGAGATGGTTTTGTTCGAAACTGTACTGTTTGATGGTATATCTTATTTTAAACAATTACATGGTATACCCATGGGGGGTGGTTGTTCATCAATACTTGCTGATATATATCTGAATAAATATGAAAATGGAACACATATATTAAACGAAATTCTGTACATTCGCTACGTTGATGACATTTTGGTAGCGTATCCATGTGAAGAATATCAGATGGATTTTACTTTCTATCCACAACATTTAAAGCTTACTGAAACTCCATATAATGTCAACAAAAGTCTTAATTTTCTAGATATAACGATATACAAGCAACCAGGAGGTTCTACTGGTTTCTGTTTGTACGATAAACGCAACGACTTCCACTTCAAAATCAATTATATCATAAACTGGAACTCGTGTATGCACAAAAATATTTTTAGAAATATTATACTGGGACAATTAATACGTAGTCAAAGAATAAACAGTAAAATGGAAGATCGATATTTATGCGATTATCGTTTCCTACAAAACACCATCTCACAGGGTTTTCCCAGGAATTTTTTAAGTGACATTATCTACAAATTTTATAAAATAACTGTAACCGATAGTTACCGTTTATATTTAAATAAAACTGATGGCAATATACATACTGGATTGTCACAGGTAAAGCGTGTGATAGCTGATATGGGACCTCTTGAATAGGGTATAATGTATAATACGTTATGGAAAATTTGCATCGTCTTGTATGACACAATATTGGATGTATATCTGCATGTAATATGCTATTGTTTGTCATTAAGGTATATGGTTTTAGAAATAGACTTTGTTATTATTGTTATATTATGTGTCAATATTTAAAGTCTTCTTTAAGTAGAAGCTATGTAATTTTGATAATTTATACTTGTGAACATGTTTCAAACATTATTCATACACTTTTTAAACATATTTCAAACATTTACTGTAGATGAATTTCGATAGGGCTGGATCTTGACAATTATATCTTATATTTGTTTGTGTATGATGTATATTTACATCTTACAATTTGATACATTCGTATTCCTTTTTGCAATATACCGGCTCTCCGGGAGTGTTGTCGCGACGCAAAGCATGCTTAACCGGGGTGAGGGGGTCACAACTCCCCCCGGCCATCTTTTGGTATATTGTTTCCATCCATACCTCTTTTCTTTTTGAAAATATTTTAATCCTCTTTTTAGTGCAGCTTTGCGCCTTTTAAGTGTGATTTCAGATGATTTTGTAATGTAGTATTTCACGGTGTTTTAATATTATATATATATATATACATATTCTAAATAATAGTAAAGAATTAAAGAATAAATTAACATCTCTTAGAAAAATAATAGGATTTCAAACTTTTGATTTTAAAGATCTTTTTAATAATATTAAGATATCTGATCTATATGATGTAATTTTAGCTCTATATAATGCTTATATTACACCTCTTTCAAATCAAATTAAATTTATAAATTTTCCTAAACTTCTTCACTTTGTTATTTTCAATAATTATATTTTTCAAGGAAATAAATTATACTTACAAGTCTCAGGAGTTCCACAGGGCGGCTGCAGTAGCAGTATGCTAGCTAATTTATACCTTTATCATTATGAAAAGTCATTTACTTCAATAGATTATACTTTTTACAGATATGTTGATGATCAGATTTGCTTAGTACATACAGAAAATTATCTCATAGATATAGATTACTATCCAGACAATTTGGAATTAATTCCTAATGAAGCTACTATTAGTAAAAATGTTAATTTTTTGGATTTAAATCTTTTTATTGATCCTTCTAATAGAATTGTTACAAATTTATATGATAAAAAGGACTTTTATAATTTTAATATTAATAAAATCTTACCTTTTAATTCCTGTAACTCGATTCAATTGTTTAGAAATATTATACTCAATCAGCTTTTTAGAATTTATAGATTATCTGATAAAGAATTTCATGCTATGCATATCAATAATCTTAAAATTACTAGTAATTTATATAAATATCCCTCTTATTTAGTAAATAGTATTGTTAAAAAATTTAAAATAGCTGGATTTTTATAATTCTTTTCATAGTATCATATAATTCTATTCATAGTATCTTATATTAGCCAGACATCTCCATTCTCTTTTTTTTTTACATTCACTTCCCACTTCAGCATTACTATTATTTGCCCCTCTTTTTAGTAGCTCTTTTTGTATATTAATACTTTTTCTTAACATTTCGCTTCACAGTTTTTCAATTCTTATGAATGGCAACAGTAAATGGTTTTTTATTTTTTCTTTACGAATGGCAACACTGGTCTCTTCTATCAGTGATCCCTGTATTGAATCGATTGTACATACGCTGTGCTTTTTCCAGGTATTCATTTTTTCTTTTTTATTCCTTTTTTATGTATGTCGTCCAAGTAGAAATAGTTTATAGATTTAATCTATCTATTTCTTCAGAAACATACATTTTTGTGTTTGCTTCTACAAAAAACTTGGACATGATTAGATTTTTGTAGAGGTTAACAATTCATGATTTAGGCTTAGAGCCTCGTCCACGTGTAAGGCGTTTGTGCTTGATTTCGTTTGTTATACTTATTTCGATTCCATACCTTTGTATTATATATTTTTCATTGACTTGTTGATTCGATATTTATTTTATTTATTTTTTTCCATTTGCTTGAGGATTAGTTGATTTTTACTTTTGTTTTGTAAGCCAGTTAGATAGTTGAATTTAGTTTAAGTTTTTCTTTTTTTGTTTCCATACCTTTTAATTTGGTTGATTTTCTGTAACTTGATAGCTTGTGTTTTGTATTTTTTATCCATTTGATTGATGATTTGCTGTATTATATTTTATTCTGTAGGTGTTTTAAAAAGTTAGGTTTATCGTGTTACATCTTCTTACTTTTCGTTCATTGGATTTTCAAACTTCTATTATATATATATATATATATATATATATATATATATATATATAAATATATATATATTTTTCATTGACTTGTTGATTCGATATTTATTTTATTTATTTTTTCCATATGCTTGAGGATTAGATGATTTTTACTTTTGTTTTGTAAGCCAGTTAGATAGTTGAATTTAGTTTAAGTTTTTCTCTTTTTTTGTTTCCATACCTTTTAATTTGGTTGATTTTCTGTAACTTGATAGCTTGTGTTTTGTATTTTTAATCCATATGATTGATGATTTGCTGCATTATATTTTATTCTGTGGGTGTTTTTAAAAAGTTAGGTTTATCGTGTTACATCTTCTTACTTTTCGTTCATTGGATTTTCAAACTTCTATTATTATATATATATATATATATATATATATATATATATATATATATATAAAAAAATATATATATATATATATATATATAAATATTTTCATGCTATGCATATCAATAATCTCAAAATTACTAGTAATTTATATAAATATCCCACTTATTTAGTAAATAGTATTGTTAAAAAATTTAAAATAGCTGGATTTTTATAATTCTTTCCATAGTATCATATAATTCTATTCATAGTATCTTATATTAGCCAGTTATCTCCATTTTTTTTTTTTTTTTTTTTCCATTCACTTCCCACTTCAGCATTACCTTTATTTGCCCCTCTTTTTAGTAGCTCTTTTTGTATATTAATACTTTTTCTTTACATTTCGCTTCACAGATTTTCAATTCTTATGAATGGCAACAGTAAATGGTTTTTTATTTTTTCTTTACGAATGGCAACACTGGTCTCTTCTATCAGTGTTCCCTCGATCCCTGTAATGAATCGTCTGTACACACGCTGTGCTTTTTCCAGGTATTCATTTTTTCTTTTTTATTCCATCTTTATGTATGTCGTCCAAGTAGAAATAGTTCATAGATTTAATCTATCTATTTCTTCAGAAACATACATTTTTGTGTTTGCTTCTACAAAAAACATGGACATGATTAGATTTTTGTAGAGGTTAACAATTCATGATTTAGGCTTAAAGCCTTGTCCACGTGTAAGGCGTTTGTGCTTGATTTCGTTTGTTATACTTATTTCGATTCCATACCTTTGTATTATATTTTTCATTGACTTGTTGATTCGATATTAATTTTTTTATTTTTTCCATATGCTTGAGGATTAATTGATTTTTACATTTGTTTTGTACGCCAGTTAGATAGTTGAATTTAGTTTAAGTTTTTCTTTTTTTGTTTCCATACCTTTTAATTTGGTTGATTTTCTGTAACTTGATAGCTAGTGTTTTGTATTTTTAATCCATTTGATTGATGATTTGCTGTATTATATTTTATTCTGTGGGTGTTTTTAAAAAGTTAGGTTTATCGTGTTACATCTTCTTACTTTTCGTTCATTGGATTTTCAAACTTCTATTATTATATATATATATATATATATATATATATATATATATATTATATATATATATAGTCCTTTCAATTATGTTCAAATGAACATAATAAGACTTCTGTATTTACAGACTGAGGTGGAAATTTCGTCCGAAACACTTAGTTTGTTCTTGATGTATTGCATTCATAATTTCTTACACACAGAGAAGACTGTATCCACCCCTCAAATATAGTTCTATTCAAGTTCAGGGATGCTTAAGATGTATATGATGCATAAGAGATGTATAAGAGATGTATATGATGTATAAGAGATGTATAAGATGTATATGATGCATAAGAGATGTATAAGATGTATATGATGTATAAGAGATGTATATGATGTATAAGAGATGTATAAGATGTATATGATGCTTAGTCAAAGAAAGTAATGGACCAGGTCAAGATCTTGAGAATTATTAGGGTTATCATATATTTTTTAAGGAAACCCCTATCACTTTACACGATGAGATAATTTTAAGGAGGTTAATATTTTACTTAAGGATATATGTGGGGGGGGGGGGACTATTTCGCTTCCTATTAAAGATAGGGAAAAGAGTCAATTATAAAGTTACAGAGCATCACTACTGCATAAGTGCAAAACGTCGTGTAGCACTCCCACAGGAGTTTCTTATATACCAGCATAATAAAAAATATACAAAAATCCTATTATATTTCGAATTACTGGGGCTCGGCCCCTAGTTCAAAATTTAACTTTAGTAAATGTTGACACCCTGTACGGATCCATACTCAAATTTAAATAGCTATTACAATACTTTTTCTATAATATCCACATATATATTATACTATTCATATAGGGAAAGAAATAATAAATATTTCGAGAAATACAAATAATTGTATAGTTTCAAAAGAAACATTCTTATGATGTCAGCCAAAATGGAACTTTAACAATTTATTTTATAACAACAGTTATCAAATTTTAACAAATGAAATATCTTAACATATATTCTACATTCAGCTAATAATAGATGGTTTATTTTAGTGACACATTTACTAAAATTAACATGTCATCTTCATTTTGTTAATTATGAATTATGTTTGGAATAATCACTATGCATTTCTAAGATAATTCAAAATATTAATCAAATTTGTTGTATTTATTTTATAAATATGTCAAAATATTTATTGTACTCATTAAAGTTTTCTCAAAACATTTTTGATTTGTTTTATAATTTCATTTGCCATATAATTATTCTTAATTTATGGAGAGAAAACTATCCACATTTTTAATTTTTCTATATTTAATTCCTATATTTTCCGATATTTAATTTTTCTATACTGATGTACAATTTTTATATAACTATAAAAGATACATGTTGATACAATTAATTTTCTACTAATAGTTTATTTATTTCTGAAGTCATATTTGGCAAATGACCTTAACTGGATAGACAGTTTTATGATTGACAATTAAGTTTCAAGGTTACACTAGTATTGGAAACAATCTTGGATATGTTAATAAAATCATGACCAATAACAATATAATTTATTATGAAATTCGTAGAAATTAACTTTAAATAAACGGTTTATTAGTAAAGAAGCATAAAATAAACATACGAAATATCATAAATAATCGATACAGAGTATAAAAAATGTAAAATATCAGTTAATAATTTTATTTGCTTTAACTTTTTTTAATTTGATTTTAAACAATAGATGGCAGCACTAAGATATAAACAGATATGGAATTATGGAGTTAGAATTTTTGTTGCTATAATAAAAATGAAAAAGCTCGGAATAAATACAAGTATAAGATTAATGTTATTGAAATGGTTCATATTCAGCCATTATTGAAATGAATAAAGATTAAATAAAGCTCGGAAGTTCAGGTAAAATGTCTTAAAATGCCTTTATTCTTGCCTTTTCGTCTCATATTTGAAGGAAATGCTTTTTTTTTAAGTTTTTAATGCCTTTTTCTTGCTTATTATATTAACTTCAATGTTTTATATTGACATTTTTTTTTATTTCAAATAAAAAAAAGGACATTTCAACTGCGTGACACAAGCATTGGCAAGGAAAAACATTTTTTTTTTCTCTGGCATTGTTAACAGTTTAGATGAAGAATGTTCCAGTTTAATACCAATTGTTAAACAAGTACTAGCTAAAGATTCCATTCGTTACGGTTTAACTTTTATTCAGGCACGCCTTTCAAAGTTGCCTGATATTACTTCTTTCGAAAAAAGGAACAAAACGTTAGAGAATACCGTGAAGTTATAAAATGTAGTACGTAAAGTTCAATCTGTTCCTTGACGAAAGGAGTCACATCGTGAGTAAAAAGAGTAGAGCTTGGGAAAAAACCCCACTAAAATATTTGAAGGTGATACTGCTGATTGAAATGGATTTTATTGCAATGAATCCTACAAATGTCTTAAGCTTCGCATATGACCCCATTACATCTGCAGAAGACGAAAGATCATTTTCGATTCTAAAACACATTTGAATTGACAGTGGGCAAAGTTTAATTTTCGATAATTTAAAACAAAACTTCTAATAAATTATATGAAACCGCGAAAAGTAAGTGACCTGATAAATAATTTTGCAAAATTATACAAAGAAATCTAATGAACCCGCCATCCGACTAATTTTACTGACGGCCCGGTTACAATTTGTATCTTATAATAAAACTGGTTATTGACCATCAGTGACGTCAGGGTTGTTTACGTCGCCATATTAGACAGAATAAATGCTTATGCGGTAATGGTTCCAGTCATAATATCGTTATCAGATAAGATAAAAAAAAATATGACTGTATTCTTTGGAGAAACTTATATTTATAACTACTGTATAATAAAAAATAAAATAAAAATTTTATTGTACCATGAAGGTTGGCTCTTCGTGATAAAGGGATCTTTTCTGTCTAACAGGGCTGACGGGAAGTATATTTACAGGTTGTGACATCATATGAAAATGGTAAATACCTATAAGCACTGAGTATGATAGGGGTTTTTCTGTAAGCAGAACACTAAATAATGCAATACTGATTTCACTAGAAGAACCAGGATCAACAGATTTTGATCTCCTTGCCTCGGTATCCAGTGTACTTATTTTCTTTTCTTACCAAGTTTGCCTCACCTGGCTTCATTTTCCTGGGGGAGAACACTGTAAATACCACTATATAATAATTTGAATTTTTTAAACACTAACCACATAATAAATGCCCTTTTTTTCTTTAGTATTTTATACTGAAGGAAATTGATAAAACTAAAGTGTGAAAATTGGACAGAGTATTCACTAACAAGGTTAAATTCGCTTATTAGGCGATCGGGCGACGTTGGGTTTGAGAGAATTTCAATTTTCAAATCAATATAAGTCCATGGCTTTCTGATTGGCCTTGTCCCTGGACTGAAAGGGGACCAGCACTTTGTCATATAGTAAAGGGATGCAGGGCCGCCCATAGAAATTGGAGTCCCTACAAACATTTATTACAGGCCCCCTCCATATTTCATTTGCCCGTTTTGTGAATCTTTCATATCTTCTCCAGCTTCAGAAGTAAATTCTGGAGCTCGAACACCCCCCACTCTAGTGGTGTCCGTTCCTCTTATGGGAGGCTCTGCGAGATGATAAGGCCGTCGAACATTAAACATGCGCTGATACATTGTTAAATTGGTGGCAGAACTATAAATTTAAATTTTACTTCAAATGTACATTTCAACGTTAAATGCATTGTGCCGTGATATTTTACATCATTTTTCTCTGTGTTCATTGCATTATATAGTAAAAGTTATGTGCTGCCCACGCCAGACAATAAGATTAATGATTGCTTTCTCGAAAATTCGAGATTTCGACAGAAAAGTCCGATTTAAGGGCTCTTTAATACATTCCAAACACTTTCTATTGACACGATAACTCAAGATCGAATGCACTTAAGCATGCATCACTATGGAATTTCGTATATACGTTATGTACGTTTTGTTACGTGCTAAAATTTGATAGATTTTTTTTACAATGTGCAATATAAAAACTAAAATTATTCGAAATTTAAGAATTTTCATAGCATTTTAAATCTCACGGAGAAACGCAAAAATTATAGGAACCAGGGTTGTAGCATTACCTAAAATGCAGGAAAATGATGGTTTTAACTACGCAACGGATGTAAATAGTGTTAAAATCAAATAAGTGTATGTAGTTCATCGACGTGGCTGACCTGTTGCCATCTTAAAAAAAAATAAAGAAATAATTAAGAAAATATTCAAACTTTGCAGGAAAGCTCATAAAATTATAAATTTCATTTTTATACTCACACTCATTATGATACCTAAACACTATGGAAGAAGAATGCATGAGATTGTCGAATAAAGGAAGCCTATCGCACTGTAGATATTTGTTTATAACAAACATTAGCAAACTTCTCTTTCTTTTACGGCTGTAACAAAGTAATTAAAAACTCGGTTGAAAGTACGTCCACAATGATACAATGTTGCCTTTTTAATCGCACTACTTATGTTATAAGTTCGCATTCCATCGGCATCCAGCTACGCAACCATAAATATACCGCGTGTTCGATAGAGTCAAACGCTGGTTTCGATCCCAATACACATACCGCCCGGTTTCATCGTTGATCTAATTTAAATATAGCAATCAACACGAGACGCGAAATGCAGTGGCGATCTATGAAAATTCATTGAAACAATGGTGGGCACCGAGGGAAAGCCCACTTTGTGCAAATATTTGCAGAGGCGATGTGTGACCCCTCCGCAAAACAGAGCGTACAACATTTAAATAAGACACGGCTCGAAGAAAACGGATCTCAGAGTTAATTTGAATTTTTGCGCTGGAGAGGAGGTCAGAACAAGAGACCGAAACTTTGAATAGTGATGAATGCCTATGAATTGATTCCTATGATTAATAATTGTTTCATAGAGAGATATAAACAAGGAGATATACGACCCCCCCAACTCAACTTTTCGAAACAACAACTCGAAAAACTCAACTTTTCCATTTCATCTTGATCAATAACTTGATTTCCAATCATCATATTTTCTCTCCAATGTACTCTATTATATAGGGTGGTATCTCCTCTTAGTTTCATGTCTAATGGTAGACAACCCGCTAGTACTTGTAAATCCATATTGGAAACTGTTCTTTAATACTTGGTTATTGATAACAATGCAATTCTTCGAATTTGGATCACTTTATCATTAATCCTCCTTATGCTTCTATACCAGATTTCTGACCCATAAGAGATCAACTTCTCTACCGCTTTCATATAAATTTCTTTTCTAATTTCCACTTTTAGCCTCCAAGAAGCTCGCGTGAATCTAGCCAACTTTCCGTGGAATTTCAACACCTTAATCTCATTCAAGTGAGGTGTCCAGAATAATTTGCTGTCAAAATGTAATCCCAAATATTTGAGATTCTTCTCAAAACTAATTCTTTTACCATATAGTTTTATATAATATATTTTGTCCTCTCAACGCTGAATTTCAGTCTGAATTTCTGTGCCCAAGCTTCCAATTTCATAATTTCTCTTGTGCCCATTTCACCAAACAGGTAAAAAGTTGTTGACCTCATTATTACTTAAAATATTTCAGTAAAGCTATTATATCACCATTTAGTCGCGTCACAGTTTGTACTTAAGCATTCAAATAACTCTGCTAGTTTTAAGTATGGCGCCGTTCGGTAATGCCGACCTCTATGAGATGATTATAATTTGCGACGAATGTTATCTATCGATCTACAACCTATTTAAAAATAAAGGATACGCTTTATTTTTCCATAAATTATTTAAGAGTTAAAATAAATTTTAAACAGAATCATGTGTCTTTAGTTCAAAAGCAAACTGCTGGGGGAGGGTTAAAACCCTACTAAATGATTTCTGTGAATCAATTAAATTTGCCCTTGGATTCATGAATTGCGGCGATTACAAACGCATGGAAAAGCCACGATAAAGTGGCGAGAGACCCAGGCCACCCGACTCACCCTAGGGTATGAGCAGCTGGTTGAGTGGCCGGACGATAAAGTGGTGTAAGTCCGAAAGTTTATTTCGTCATAAATTTGCACTTTTAAGATCCCTCCCCACTTTCTTAGTTTGACTACATGAAGTATGGACAACGATTTCGTAATTTAACTTTTTTTCGCTAGAAAGGCTGTACAAGATTTAATTATTTTAATTTATAACAAAAATATTATACGTTATCTAAATTACTATCGCATAATTATAATCTTAAAACATTTTTGAAATTGGAACTACAGTGAAACGTTTCTATAACGATCCCAGGAATTGGGAAAAAATACCGTTATAGGCAGTTTATAGTTATAGACAGGTTATCGTTATAGCCAGGCTTCACTGCATGTGTCTACAATCAACGTCTACGCCCTTTCTTTAAACCTGTATACCAGCTGCCTTCGGTAATACGACCGATCGCTTTATGAAAAAGATGTCTTCAGTAAATCCAAACGTAGGTTGCCACTGACTGTAAATAAATCTTTTCAGAAGAATCCAACAAAATAAAATGGAAAAAAAAATTCTATCTCGCATAATTATCATAAGAAAAACATGACTTTTGCACAGATTATTGAATAACTACATATCCAATTTGAAGCATATAAATATAGATTGAACAAGTTAGAAATTTTCTCTAATCTGCCGGTAAAACCTTTTCCTTCTGCATATTTTAGAATTTCCCCCACTTTTCGACTTAAATTCACGTTTTTGAAATTTCTATAAGAGAAATGCTTCACAAATTAAATAACTTATTTTAAATTTTAACACAGAAACACATTGGCAAAACTAAAAATAATTATCGTTTGTGTTAAAATTTTAAAATAAATTTTGATTATATTCAGTTTAAATGATATATAACATTTCAAATGAGATTTATTCCAAGATGTTGGTGTCCGAAATTGTAAAAGAATCTAAATTCACTTTGATTCAGTCTTAAAGCCCTATACTAGAACATTATTCAACCCAACTGCATACATAATGTGGTAAAAGATTGTGGCGGCAGTAAAAGATTTCCTCTACATTCTAAAAATAATTAATAATAAAAATTATTTATTTATAGCAAAGATATAAATCGTACCAAAGTAACGTATAAAATGCACACTTATTTGAAATTATAAATTTGTGGTTTAAAAATAATTCCGTTTTAATTTATGGACACCGAATTTTAATGAAGTCAAGTCACCACATTTAGAGAAAAAAAGATCTGATGTGGGAAACACATGACTTTCCTTAGATAATGCAATGAATTTACTACTTTTACAGTTAAATAAAATGTTATAATGGAACAAGCTAGATCCACCAGAATGATGTCACCAAATTTATCGCATGGTGTTACACATAAAAAGTGAACATGCTTCTCAATAGGAAACATTTTTTTTTAATTTTAAGTGACTTTTTGATAATTTTTTTGAAAAATATGCGATATCTCGAGATCGGTTCATGTTAGCGTTCTAAAATTTATGTCAATCGTTTTGTAATGAAAAATGACATAAGAAATGTCTATTTGCGTAACTTTATTAGCGGTTTTGATTTTTTGACGAATTTTTCAAAATTTCACTCGAAAATTTACTGGGGTTCTGAACATTTGATTGCGTATAAAAACAATAGGCTTCCAGTGTTTACGGATTGTGATCTTTGTACCGAATTTCGTTCGAATCGGGCCATTCGTTCGTCAGTTATCGTCTCCACAGACTCACTGACACACACACACACACACACACACACATACTTTCATACACACACACATACTTTCATACACACACACATACTTTCACACACACAGACATCACTTCAAAAATGTTTGATTCGTGATCAGGAATGCTTGAAACGTGCTCTCCCGTCGAAAACTCGAATTCGAATTTTCGACCCCGTCACAATACTTTCCTTATACATTATGTATATAAGGAAAGTAAAAATGCTAAGGAAAATTTTACATATTTCAATTTTTTGATTTTTGCGGCTGTCAATATATGTTTTAAACGTCAATATATTTTTTTATTTATGTGAACCAAAATGTAATTTGCACCAAGGTAAAGCATGAATTACATGAATGCAAAATTTCAAGAAAACAATATGGTCAGTGGCGAAGAATCAGGGGAGTTAAGGGAGACAGCGTCTATTCAAATAATTTATGGTCAAGTAACTCTTTATATATATATATATATATATATATATATATATATATATATATATATATATATATATGATCAATCTCAGGTATATATAATACAAGTAAAATAAAAATTCTTCAATTATGTATATATATATATATATATTTATATATAAACCGAAATGTATAAAATATTCTATGCGTAAATAAGCAAAGTATGTATGTTTCGTCAGATGTAGAGCTCAATGCCGGAGCCTTTCTTATTTCCTCTAAGCGTCGGTCGGGATTTTTCGAAATATAATGTTTTGGAACGTCCGGTAGTCTGTCATGCCTTTCGAGCTGCATTCGGGGTGAGCCGCCGACAGATAGGGGCAAAAGGATGGTTTGCATAGGGGCCCAGAAGGCTCGGGGTCCCGTGTTGCATAAACAGTTTACAAAAAAAGATCAATAATTTGTAAAATAGTGGGTTGTAAGGGGCGAGCATGTATTAACTAGGGGCCCGGAAATTCTGTCAGCGGCACTGTTCGGGTCCCTTCGGCTGTATTGATGTACAATTACTGTTGAAGGCTCAGATCAGACGGCCAACCCTAAGGCTAATGGTAGCTTAAGGCTCCTCATCACACAAAAAATATCCAGATTTCTTTCCGTCTGAGATCGGACCAACTAGTTTGCTTTCCCCCACAGCAGGACCGGCAGCTTCCAGGAGCTACCTTGCTGTGACAGAAAGTTATTAGTGTCAAATTCCCGTGCCTGGAGATCTTCCCCTTACCATTGTATGTGTCCCCAGAGTACTATATCACTTTGAGCACGTGTCTCCACCCATCACCTCCGATAATGAGACCAACACACAAGGCTATAGGCCACAGGAAAGTGAAAAATGCAGTCAGCAAGGTGGTGTAATATTGAATAAGAACCATCGTTGATTATTTTGCGTGGTAGTAAAATCTTTGTTTTAAAAAACTACAGAGGAAATAATTATTTTTCATTACAAATATTTTACAGTTTGTAATCCATTTTGAACATGAAATAGAATAGCATTCTATATCACCATGACTAGAGGCATAATAATAAATATTAATAATACTACTACTACTAATAATAATAACTTCCTATTTATGCAATTAGGGATTGCAATCTCGGATGTTTTTACAATATCGGGATTTCGGGAATAGAAATTTTTCTAATCCCAATATCTGACAGAATTGGTAATTTAATATTACTTTTAAAATAAACTCTAATTTATGTTCTTACGTTTCAATTTTCACGTAAACGACAAAGTTTTAGACCATTTCACGCAATAAACTCGACATTAGTCCTAGGATTCAAAATATAGCAGACTTCGAACAAGAGGAATTTAAATTGTGGATGGATGTACAAATATGATAAATTCCCCCATATTATTCTACGCTTGAAAATTTTATAATTTGAAAAATTGGTCATGATAGAAAGAGAATGATATTGAGGACTAGAGCCATGTACTTCGACGTGACAAAGTTTTAGACCATTATTTTAAACAAGCTTTTACTGAACAATGAAAAGCATAAAGAAATCAAAATGGTTATTTAATTGTGTATTTTATGACGAAGATTCTATCTGATACCATGTTGCTCGGCAACGGAATGAAATTAAGTGTGTTGTTAATATTTATTATTATTACTTTCCTTATATACATAATGTATAAGGAAAGTATTGTGACGGGGTCGAAAATTCGAATTCGAGTTTTCGACGGGAGAGCACGTTTCAAGCATCCCTGATCACGAATCAAACGTTTTTGAAGTGATGTCTGTGTGTGTGTGTGTGTGTGTGTGTGTGTGTGTGTGGGTGTGTGTGTGTGTGTGTGTGTGTGTGTGTGTGTGTGGGTGGGTGTGTGTGTGTGGGTGTGTGTGGGTCTGTGGAGACGATAACCGACGAACGAATGGACCGATTCGAACGAAATTTGGTACAAAAATCACAATCCGTAAACACTGGAAGCCTATTGTTTTTATACGCAATCGAATGTTCAGAACCCACATAAATTTTCGAGTGAAATTTTGAAAAAATCGTCAAAAAATCAAAACCACTAATAAAGTTACGCAAATAGACATTTCTTATGTGATTTTTCATTAGAAAACGATTGACATAAATTTTAGAACGCTAACATGAACCGTTCTCGAGATATTGCGCATTTTTCAAAAAAATTATCAAAAAGTTATACAAAAGAAAAAAAAATATATTTCCTATTGATAAACATGTTCACTTTTCATATGTAATACCATGCGATAAATTGGATGACATTATTCTCGTGGATCTAACTCGTTCCATTCATGAAAAATATACTTTGAGTAATATTTTTGTATTTGAACGCCAATAGTCATTTATCTGCTGTAAGAATAACTTATTTCTCCGTCCATAACGCTTGGCGAGATTTTGGCGACGATTTTGGCGGAATTTCGCCAACTTGGCAACATTTTTAATTGTTGCCAAATTAACAAAAATCTCGCCAAATTGATAAAAATGACGTTAACTTAATGAAAATGACGACTAATTGACGAAAATTCAATATCTTGGAAAGAATATAAGTATCTACTATAAGAATACCATTTTTACTTTCCTTATATACATAATGTATAAGGAAAGTATTGTGACGGGGTCGAAAATTCGAATTCGAGTTTTCGACGGGAGAGCACGTTTCAAGCATCCCTGATCACGAATGAAACATTTTTGAAGTGATGTCTGTGTGTGTGTCAGTGAGACTGTGGAGACGATAACTGACGAACGAATGGACCGATTCGAACCAAATTTGGTACAAAAATCACAATCCGTAAACACTGGAAGCCAATTGTTTTTATACGCAATCGAATGTTCAGAACCCCTCTAAATTTTCAAATAAAATTTTGAAAAAATCGTCAAAAAATCAAAACCACTAATAAAGTTACGCAAATAGACATTTCTTATGTAATTTTTCATTAGAAAACGATTGGCTTAAATTTTAGAACGCTAACAGAAACCGTTCTCGAGATATTGCACATTTTTCAAAAGAATTATCAAAAAGTCATGTAAAATAAAAAAAAATATTTCCTATTGAGAAACATGTTCACTTTTCATATGTAATACCATACGATAAATTGGGTGACATCATTCTCGTGGATCTAGCTCGTTCCATTCATGGAAAAAGATACTTTGAGTAATACTTTTGTATTTGAACGCCAATAGTCATTTATCTGCTGTAAGAATAACTTATCTCTTCATCCATAATGCTTGGCGAGATTTTGGCGACGAATTTGGCGGAATGTCGCCAACTTGGCGACTTTTTGAAATGTTGCCAAATTAACAAAAATCTCGCCAAGTGGATAAAAATGACGCTAAATCAATGAAAATGACGACTAATTGTTGGAAATTCAATATCTTGGAAAAAATATTAGTATCTACTATAAGAAAAACCTATTTTTTTACTGTAAAAGTAGTAAATTCATTACATTGTATAAGGAAAGTCATGTGTTGCCCACATCAGATTTTTTTAACTCTAAAAGTAGTAAACTCATTGCATTATATAAGGAAAGTCATGTGTAGCCCACATCAGATTTTTTTTCTATTTGAATAATAAATAAATGGATGTAAAAATATATTTTATAAATGAACAGATTGATTGTTCTTTTAATTATATTAATTGCGGAGTGCGTACATCACTTTCATTTATTTTGGCAAAGAGTTTTCAAGTTTATATATTGTGTTTAGCTAATAAACTCATATATTGTGTTTACCCAATAAATTCATTTAGCCGATTGTTGAAGCAGAAAAAGAGTAGAACGGGTTGTTGTTGCTGTTGTTGAGACCCAGACCGTCCGACCTACCAGAAAGGTGTAAGGTAACTGTTTGGACGGCCGGGAAGTGCCACCCAATTTAGACCGGAACCCAGTGGAGGAGGCATCCACAGGGACCGTACCCTCCTTCCCCTACCACGGGTGTATCTTCTAAAACAATTTTAGTGTTTTCATTTATTATATACAAACGGGATCAGGATATTTTATTCTTCAGATTTGCAAATTCAGAGCTACGAATTTACCGGAATATCTCTAAATAACTTGGTTACTTTTCTTAAACTTTACCAAATTAGCGGAAATGTCTCCAAATTGATACAAATGACGCAAATCAATGAAATTAAATTCGTTTTTTTAGAAGAGAGTGCTAAAATGATGTTTCGGTAGCATCTGTCGGTCAGTCCATCCATCCTATTTAGTAACACATTTAGCGAATTTTTTTAATATCACCAAATTGATAAACATGTTTGTAAATCCGTAAAGATACTATGGA
The DNA here is from genome assembly GCA_951213105.1 of Amaurobius ferox. NCBI lineage: Eukaryota > Metazoa > Arthropoda > Arachnida > Araneae > Amaurobiidae > Amaurobius > Amaurobius ferox. Next base: position 135,488,523 of record OX578148.1, read on the forward strand.
ATTGATAAAATCGCGCTTAATAAATGAAATTAATTGTGTTTTGTTAGGGAATAGTATTGTGATGATGTTTCGTCAATTTGTCGCAAAATGGGACTATCAGTTCTACAGTATCACTTGGCGATAAATTTGGCGATTTTTTAAAATGTCGCTAATTTGACGAAAATGTCACCTAATGTTCCATAGAAATATAATTATTTAGACGATATAATGACAAAATAATTACAACAAAAATATAATTATAAATTTTAAATATTTACAAGAGAAAAATAGAAAAAGAAAATTAAGTATATGATATACTTATATATCCAACGGTAAAGTAAAAATTGAAATTACAGCAGAATATTATTAAATAGTGATTGGTACAACTAGCTAACTCGAGAATGAAGAAAGAGACGCTCTATATCGAGTAAGCATACTGAAATAAAAAGGTCCAGTATCTAAACCGTTTTCCACTCCCAACTCAAAATGCCTTTCCACGTAACTTGAGAACAATTTTCACCCTCTACCCTTCTTCCTTTCATGACCGGCGGGATTAGTTCTGCCCCTTATCCTCCTCCTGACAAGAAGAAATCCCGCCGCCTTCGAATAAACGCCCATAAACAACGTCTCCCCACGGGAATCCTGTCAACCCCTGAAGGAAATAAGAAAGAGGGGGAAAGCAAAATACAATTTTTTTCAGATCCATATTTGCTTCAATTAAAAGTTGCTGGAAATCTATTTATGATAGCGCAAAAATTTAGGCATCTATCGAAAGCTAAAATTCTATTCATGTGCACTGCTTTTTTCAAATTCGAGTATTATGAAATGCAAATTGATAAAAGACGATTAAACTTTTAGTTTTGACTTTTCTTAGTGACTCTCAACTTCAATAAATTGTTAAAAATACTTAACAATAATTTTAACAAAAAGTAAAATTATAAAGCAAACTTCAATTTCTATAACTTTGAGATCCTGAAAACAAAATTGAAATAGGTTGATTTTTGGAGGAGCTATGCTATCTAGCACTAGCACTAAAACGGCCATACATTAACATGGAAGGTGAAGATTGAAACTTGTGACTGATGAAGCCCCTTAATGTGTGGCCGGTGATGTACAATTACTGTGTACAAATGCTTTCATATGCAGATTTATGTTCATTAAAGTTTATCTTATAATTTTAATGTTTTTTCGCGTAATGTACAGTGTAATTCAGACTGAGTTACGCTTTACGCAAGAAACGTCATATTTATACAGTCCATTATTTAGTTTTATATTAATTTTTCTCATTTTTTTTTATCCCACTTTAGTTCGACATCTGATAAATCCGAGAAATATGCTAATTCAGCACCGCTGAAAGTATTATGACGGAGGAAGTATTATGGAAAGTATTATGACGGGGTCGAAAATTCGAATTCGAGTTTTCGACGGGAGAGCACGTTTCAAGCATTCCTGATCACGAATCAAACATTTTTGAAGTGATGTCTGTGTGTGTGTGTGTGTGTGTGTGTGTCCGCTCGTGAAAGTATCGTGTGTGTCTGTCAGTGAGCCTGTGGAGACGATAACTGACGAACGAATGGACCGATTCGAACAAAATTTGATACAAAAATCACAATCCGTAAACACTGGAAGCCTATTGTTTTTATACGCAATCGAATGTTCAGAACCCCCCTAAATTTTCGAGGGAAATTTTGAAAATTTCGTCAAAAAATCAAAACCACTAATAAAGTTGCGCAAATAGATATTTCTTATGTAATTTTTTATTAGAAAACGATTGACATAAATTTTAAAACGCTAACATGAACCGTTCTCCATACATTGCACATTTTTCAAAAAAATTATCAAAAAGTCATATAAAATAAAAAAAAATATTTCCTATTGAGAAATATGTTCACTTTTCATATGTAATACCATGCGATAAATTGGGTGACATCATTTTCGTGGAACTGGCTCGTTCCATTCATGAAAAAAGATACTTTAAATAATACTTTTGTATTTGAATGCGGATAGTCATTTATCTGCTGTAAGAATAACTTATTTCTCCGTCCATAACGCTTGACGAAATTTTGGCGACGAATTTGGCGGAATGCCGCCAACTTGGCGACTTTTTGAAATGTTGCCAAATTAACGAAAATCTCGCCAAATGGATAAAAATGACAATAAATCAATGAAAATGACGGCTAATTGTCGAAAATTCAATATCTTGGAAAGAATATATGTATCTACCATAAGAAAAACCTATTTTTTTACTGTAAAAATAGTAAATTCATTACATTATATAAGGAAAGTCATGTGTTGCCCACATCAGATTTTTTTTATTTGTAACAAAGTTAAAATATATAGCGTGAAACTTTATTTGCAAATTCTGGTCCCCAGTTTTTTGTCTCCCTAAATTATTTTATTACGCTTAGCTACTGAAGATAGTTAGTGTATAAATAATTTTTACATTATCACATTTTAAGTTTTGATCTAGTTACTTATCATTCGAATTACTTTAGCTCATTGAGTTACAGAGGGATATAAGCAAAACATAAAATAATTAAAAAGTCATATGTTGTTTAACCCTACACATATATGTTGTATAATTCCATACGTTACACACGACTGAAATGGTTAATTAAAAAAATATAGTTGGATGAACAATGTATACAGATCAGTAAAGCAAAGTAGCTTTATTTTTATAACTATCATTTATTATTACTTGTGACGATTACCACAGAACAAGACATAAATCATTCCATTCAATGAAGCAAGAACATCCCCTTTTTAAGAGCACCCTCAGTGGGTTAATGGAGGATTCAAAGAAAGTTGCGGAACAGACTTAAGCCCGCCACACACCGGGAGTATTGTTACCAGACAGCGGAATTTATCAAAGGACGAGCTTTAAGTTTCCCAGTATGTGGTGGTGAACGCAGGGAAACATTTTCCGTCGTTTTGCTTGATATTTGGACGGTCTGCGGGGGGCCTTGCGGTTGAAGGGTTGTATGTTTAATGACCGTTTGGCACAGACTTATTTTCCTTTGGCGTATTTTCTTCTTTCAGAATCCTTTGGCGTCTTTTTTCGTCGGGGTTAAAAAAATACTCATTTAGCTAAAATATTTTTGCTTCGGTAAACAGCTGCGAAAATATGTAAAGTTCTTTAGTAATTCTAGTACAGTGAAACTTTGCACACTTGTGGTATCGTGGACATAACCGAATTGAACAACCCCCCCCCCCCCAATTTTCGAATTAAATTAAAAAAAAATATTACTTATAATTTTATGAGCTATTGATTAAGATGAAAAATAAATTGAAAAGGAATGCATATCATTTCAATCCGACCTTATTTAATTTCTTATTTAATTTTCCTTTTTACCAGTTATAGGTGTGTGTGTGTGTCCGTGAGTCTGTGGAGACGATATCTCACAAACGAATGGTGCGATTTCAACGAAATTTGATACAAAAACTACAATCAGTGATTACTATAAGTCTCTTGATTTTAAAAACGTAATCAAATGTTCTCGGACCCCCCCCCCCCCCCCAATTTTCGAATGAAAAAAATTATCAAAAAATCGGCACCTTCAATAGTATTTATTACATGAATAATCATTTCTTATATCATTTTTAATTAGAAAACGATTGACACAAACTTTAAAACGCTAGCACAAACCTGTCTTGATTTACTGTGCTTTTTCTTAAATAATTGTATTAAAAAATCACATAAAATTAAAAAAGTATTAAATATTACGAAATACGTTCACTTTTCATATGTAATATTATGCAATAAATTTGTGAACATCATATATATATATATATATTATACAAATGTAATGCAATTTAGTATACTACTATACTACTAAATAAAGAATAGTACATTTTGTTATACTGTGTACTACTATTTGTTATACTACTAAATAAAGAATAGCGCTCAGCTGCCGAATTCAATCGAATCGAATATAAACATAGCTAACCAAATGGAAAATTGGACTGGAAAATGGAGGCATAAAGCATGCGTGGGGGTCACCCCCCCCCCCCTTCTCCAACCAATTCATTTTGTATTGTATTCCAATTTTCAAATTTGGTTAGCTATATATATATATATATATATATATATATATATATATATATATATATATATATATATAAATATATATATATAAATATAAATTATTAAATCCAAAGTTAGAATGTATGTAGTAACTCATAATACACTATTCCAAAATTTTCTACAAATACAAAGAAATAAAAGAAATTAAGACAAAAAGAGGAAATAATAAAGCATAATGCAAGTCATAAGGACAAGGACAATCAACAAATTTCAAAAATGAGGAATGCAAATAAGAAAACAAAAAATCAAGCAAAAAAGATAATATATATATATATATTTATATATATATATATATATATATATAAATATATATATATATATAAATATATATATATATATAAATATATATATATATATATATATATATATATATAAATATATATATATATATATATATAAATATATATATATATATATATATATATATATAAATATATATATATATATATATAAATATATATATATATATAAATATATATATATATAAATATATATATATATATAAATATATATATATATATATATATAAATATATATATATATATATATATAAATATATATATAAATATATATATATATATATATATATATATATATATATATATATATATATATAAATATATATAAATATGTATATATATATATATAAATATGTATATATATATATATATATATATATATATATATATATATATATATATATAAAAGTATATATATATATATATATGTGTGTGTGTGTGTGTGTGTGTGTTGTAGAATGTAGCAATAGTGCGTAGATTTTCATTGTCCGAGTGCGATCGAAACTCACGACAGAAAGCCACAACCAAAGTTATTACAGTGACCGCCGCTTATAAGAAACACGTTCGTTTCGCTCGTTTTGTTTCTTATAAGCAGTTGTTTCTTAAATCCGGAAATTTTTTAAATATCGTTCTTCCATTGTAAATACTAACTATTGAACACAATTTTACAGAATTTAAAAGATAAATGTATATAAGTAAAATATTAGTACATACATAATACATTTGTAAATTGAGTTTTGCATTCAAAAATATTTCTTATTTTACGAATTAAGCCTTACAACTTAAAATATTATCTATATGTATGCATATACTAGTATGTAATTAAATAAGAATAAAAAGTAAAACTCATAGGTCGTTCATTTATGTATAAGAGCATAGTACATTTTCATACATACCGTAATCTATTACTGAGGAACAGCAAAAAATTTATCCAGTGTTGTTTGTGCTAATGAGTCTGTGATTAGTTTACGTACATCCATTTCTAAATCATAAAATAGTCCATAAACTTTTTCTGATGCCCCTCTATGTTCCAAGAGTTTTTCTAATTATAGTTAGGGCTTCTCGCGACTGTTTGGCTGTAGGAAAATTTTCTTCTTGTGGAACGTCGTCTTCATTTTCTTCTTCATTGCAAACATTCTGAATTTCCGCCACTATGTCATCATCACTTTTTTCTTCAGATGTTTGTAAATTTTCATCGATGTGAATCCATTCTTCGAAATGTGCTTCTAATTCTTCTACATCTTCTGCTGGTATGTCAACATTATTTTTCAAAAATCCTGCTTTACGGAAGCAATTAAAAATGCATATGTCAGAAACATTTTTCCATGCGCCTGCGATCATATGGATAGCATCAAGCAAGGTTATTTTCTTGCTTATTTCGCAAGCCGATCCTTTCTCTTCATCAATTGCATCTACTATTTTCTGTCGCAAATTTGACCGATACAGGGTTTTAAATGCTTTAATAATTCCTTGGTCAAGAGGCTGTATGATGGAAGTTGTATTGGGTGGCAAAAAACAAAGTTCAATGTTTGTCAGCTGTACTACAGGATGAGCCGAACAGTTGTCAAGGATTAAAAGAATTTTTTCTCTTCCCATCAGTTCCCTGTCCCACTTTAACAAAAAGTCTTCAAAAATTCTACTTGTCATCCAGGCATTCTTTGAATTTTCGTAGATCACTGGCAATTTTTTTATTCCACTTAAACAGCGCGGACGTTTGCTTTTGCCAATAACTAAAGGGCTCTTTTTTACAGTTCCCGTCATATTTGTTGTTAACAGAACTGTAACTCGATCTTTTTGTTTTTTTCCAACGGAGGATAGATCATTTTTGAACATCATTGTATACTCGGGCATCGCTCTAAAATAGAGCCCAGTCTCGTCAGTGTTAAAAATTTGATGAGGAGCGTATTTTTCTAATAGAGGTGGTAAGCTTTGCGTAATCCATGAAGATGCCGACTCGGAGTCCGCGTCCTGCTTCTCTCCATAATTTTTTTTGTACACAATGTTATTTCGTTTTTTCCAGCGGCTTAACCAACCATCAGTCGCACGGAACTCTTTTTCTCCTAATTTTTCCGCAAAATTTTCTGCTTTTTTCAGTAAAATTGCCCTACTGATAGGAGCGTTCTTTAATCTGGCGTTAGAAAACCATTGTAAGAGTGCTTCCTCTATAGCAGCTGCCTTTCCTTCTCGTTTCCGTTTTCTTTGAAGATTACAATTTGGCGTCAAAATTTCATTTCTGCCTTTCAGGATTTTACATAATGTTGAGTGCGGAATTTCTAATGCAGAAGCAGCTTCTCTTTGACTACACAGAGGTAGAGAATCATACTTTTTAAGTAAACTTTGCTTTTCAAGCAAAGTAAGGGTTTTTCTCTTTTGCGACATGCTTCCACTAGCAAAACATAAAATGACTAACTAAAGCTGTACGAATCTTATTTGAGTGCATAAGCAGAGATGCCTTTCCTTATCAGTATGTTTCCTTAACTGCCAAAAGATTAAAACTCGTTTCTTACTGGTTTGGGGTTGTTCCCCCTAAGCCTTTCTACGGAGAAATTCTCTGTCATCCTTTGTTACATAGCAAACTCCCACCCCCTCCCCGTACGCCCAGAGACAAGAGATAACAACTCGTCCTTCAGTTAACCTTAAACAAATGGATTTTTTTCTTTTTTACACCCGCGTCGCAAGGAAATCAACAAATTTTCTGTGGAAAACTGTTTCTTATAAGCGGAATCGTGTTTCTTATAAGCGACACAATTTTAATGTTAAAATGAAGTTTGTATTTGTTTCTGTCGTTTTGGGTCTTATAAACGGCTGTTTCTTATAACCACTGAATCTTATAACCGGCGGTCACTGTATTTATCACTCTTTGGCGATAACCCGCCAAATCAGCACACTTTCACTCTGTCACTTTCTCGGACCCTTCAAGATTGATGACTTCGGGAGTCTACGGAGGGCGACAGACCCCCTGTAGTTCCCGTACCGTCTGGAAATAAAACTCGTCTCTTTATTCTGCAATGTATTGGGGCCTTTAGACATACGCAGCCTCAGGGCGTCGGGGCAAGATTAACAAATTTTATACCACATGCGAAATACTACATATTCATTCCTCATAATAGACATAACACAGCGGTGTAATATGGAGAGGACAAGTGTTAAGCAACTTGAGCTGATTTGTTGTCGACTGTTACCATCACGTCAATTCAACCATATTTAATATATACCGCAGACAAGCGCTGACTCAATCTTTTCCATACTTGTCGTGGTATGAATGAATGATGCATTGAATCTCGCAAATTAATAAAATCTTGAAAAGTAAATTTGAGAACCGAGCAATATCACGAGAATAATGCAATACAAAAGTAATGCCATTCAATTTTTAACGTAAAATTATTTATTAAGCAATTGTTCCATTTCCCTTATTTGCTCGAATTTTTTATTTAAAAAAAGAAAGTATGAAAATTTGGGGTCGTTCGAATGTTTGATAAAAGTAGTAAGATAGTAGTATTCACATATTATAATATATTCTTATAGTATCCATTTTAATTCGAATCGCTCCATTTAGGGATGCTGAAAATGTGTCAATTCGTCCAAATTCGAATTCGATTTTTCGACCTCTCACAATAGTTTCCCCACAGTACGTAGGATGGTTAATAATTTTGAGTTTTAAGTACGAGTTTGCCTTTTCTCAAAATATATAATATATGAACAAAAATAAAGTAGTTTCAGCCAAATTGAATTATAAAAAGTTTTATAATTTGTTACAACCATCAATTAGTTCAGAAGTGAACCTTATAAATAGTTTATGTTTCGGATTTATCTGTATAAAAAAGCGCTAATGGTCATGCCAAAGTTTCCGAACCTTTTTCTAACTAGGGTTACAAGTCCATCGTAGATACAGCATCTATGAACCACGTTCGTGTTTATTATGCGCTCATCAGCATAAAATAGCCGATATCTAAAATGTCAGCAAGAAAATTTACTATACGCCAAAATTTAGCGAACGTTTTATGAAATTTGATGCTTGTTTTTAAAAACCAACATATTCAGTTAAAGACCAACCAACACATTCATTTATGCCGTGAAACCAGCATCTAATTTCAGACAGATCGAGATAAATGTCGTTATTTGCAGTGGAAATAATTAATTTCCCAGCACTGATTATCTTTAGGTAGGTTCTGTGAAATTTATAACCAGTTATGTAGGAGAAGCATAATAGGAGTCCAGATGCAGAAAAATCGCTTATCTTTTTAAAATTAAATAGGAATTTGGCTCATATAAACGCGTTTATTTTATAGAGTAAACACGGAGTCTTATCAAACAAAATGCTTTACCGAAAACGTTCCGAATTCGAAAATTTTCAGGAAAACAACTCTATACAGAATTTGAGACATTAAAATTTACTTGTGCAGAAACGTAGAGTTCGAAATATTGTATATTGGCATTTACATAATAACGTAATCAAAATGGGTCGCTTTGTTGATCTTCGCATGTTAAAGTTATACATCCGCAGCATCAAGATAAAAAAAGAAACTCAATTTTCCGTTAGAATTTATAGATGGTAATACCTCACATTAAATACTTTTTATCATCTTTGATTCTTTTAAAAGATGAGCAATGATCATTCGCCTACAACTATTTTTTAAGTAATGCAGAAACCAGTTTGGAGGTTACACTTGCAGAAATGACTGTTGATTCAAATCCTTTCAAATTGTTGTCACTCAGAAGCGAATCGCTTTTAGAATTCAAATTTAAATTTATAAAAAACAACTCGAGGTCCAATTAAAGAAAAAAAAAAAGAATCTTCCACGGAAGTATAAAAGGCCTTGACTTTTAATTTGATTTGCAATTTGTACTTTTATGTCGGTTTTCGACAACATCTCGAATGCACAACAAAAAAAACTGACCAAAAGAGATTTAATAGATAAAAGTACAAATAAATACACTTTGAGGTGAACAAGAGTAAAGAATTAGTATTAACGAGCCAAAATGACAATGGGTGCACGATTACAGTTTCAAACAAAATGAATGGGTACAGCATTCATAAAGTCTAAATTATTCCTGCTTCGAAAGCAAATCCAAATTCTGATTAAAATCTGAGATGATTAACAGATTGCATGGGTTAGTTAAAGTTCACTGAATTGATTTGGGAAGTTTAATCTCATTTAAACGTGACCTTCAAGCTATTCGTGGAACGTGACACTTGTATCCTTATCTTTCTATTCTAAAAAAATTGTAAATGGTGATGTGATAAGTGAGTGTCGTCATTCCGGCCAAGTTCCATTATCATTGCGAAAATGGTCTTTAATTGACTGTATTTTAACAATGGATTTTGTGCTACTTGCTAGAAAAAAAATCAAACTAACTTTTAACGATTTTTTTTAAAGGAATCAATCGGAAGAACAAGCATTGCAATTATTTAAATTATATATTAAATAGAGATGGGTGGATAATATGTTGTTCAAAAAAAATATTTACATTTATCAATTATTAGCAAACAAATTAATGGAATAAAATAAAAAAATTTAATGTAATAAAACCACATTAATTTAAAAAATGAAACTTTTTAAATTATTTCTCAGTAGTTATTTATTTTAGGTACGCTTAACTAAATAATAATTAAATGACTGCAAATGTTTCTCACCTACTGCGGATTTTTATTTAAGAAAACAAGCATTCGAACAATTGAAATGATCTCCTATCTGCTTTTTCTTTGTCGCAAATAAAAACAGAAGTGATGAAGAGTCATTCTTAAAAAACTGTTGACGGCGCCGTGATTAAATATTTATTCCCTAATTATAAGTAGAAGTAATAAATACTTCTTTCCTAGTTGTAGAACAGGGTACAAAATATAAGAAGACAAAACTAAATTGAAAGATAAAATAAATTTGAATACATAGGAATATTTTTATTGGTTGAGTTATATTTTACATTGTATTAATAATTTATTTCTGCTAAATTAACAGTTTAAATAAATATTGTTTAATTCCGTACGAGCCTTTCGTAATAGAAATACATTCAATGTAGTAGGAATCTTACCCCAGCGTCACCTGAATTATTGTCTCAAACAATTGTGGCGTTTTCCCAACATGAGGTTCTAACACCTTCTCCTTTATCCCCCACCCTACCCCCTTAGAAGTACAGACTGTTTTTTTCCACAGTAGTCGAAAATGTTTTCATTTGATGTAAGCAAACTTTCTTCTATGTAATTTCTAATTTTTTTTTTTCTAGCCTTTTATTCCAGAACCAGCTGTTAAAAATGCAGCACTATTTCAGGTATTGGGATTTCTTTTAGTAATCAAAATATTACTGGGGTAATAGCAAGTAGAAATTTAGAATTTTAGGCATGAAAGACTAGCGAATTAAATTTAAACATTCGTGAAATACACAAACTTTCTTTATAAGATATCCCAATGTATTTCTAATGTAAAAAAAAATGAATATAGTACATTTCGTATATTAATGAATTAGTATATTGTATTTCTAATATTAAAAAATCTGATGTGGGCAGCACATGACTTTCTCTGCAGACTCAAATTCTTTTTTTTTATTTCTTTAATAATTCATTAAATTTAAGTTTAATTGCACAAAAAAACACTAAATTTGCATTTTTAATTCAATTTCTGTTTTTATTTGGTAATTAGACATTTTTCTAAAAGTGGCATAACTAAATGCGAAAAATCTCAAATATCTCGTGAATGGTTAGTCCTAGAGTAATAGAGTTGTTCTTATTACTTTCCTCATCAAAAATTACGTATAAAATAAGCATTTAATTGATATATTTGAACATACGAAGCTGTTTTTCAGATTTTGCGACTTTTGAGGGTCATTTCGTAAAAAAAGGCAGGTTGTTCTATTCCGAATAATACCAAAATCTAATCAGCACCAGAGTATCCTCCAAGTAACTTATCTATCAAATTTTGTGAAATTTGGTCAATTAGTATTTTAGCTAGAGTGGATACATAAAATTTTTAAGGGCCATTTCGCAAAAAAAGGCGGGTTCTGTTTTCACGAATCGTACCCAAAACTAATCAGCACCAGGGTCATACCCAAGTGACTTACCAAATTTTATGAAATTCGGTCCATAAGTTTTTGAGTTAGAGTGGATACATACATTGCACAGACACACAGACAGACAGCAGATACACACACAGACGTCACGCTAAAAATAGTTTTTTCGCATTCTAGAGGTCTCGAAACGTGTAGATCCGTTGAAAACTCGAGTTCCGATTTTCGACATGATTCCAATACTTTCCCTATACATTACCATGTATTGCAGGGAAAGTAAAAATCTGATGTGGGCAGAACATGACTTTCCCTACAGACTTGAATTCAGTCTTTCTATATTTCCTTAAGAAACCATTAAATTGAGTTTAATTGTAGAAAATAACACAAAAATTTTAATTTTTAATTCAATTCCAGCTTTTATTTGGTAATTGGGCCATTTTTCCAAAGGCGGCATAACAAAAATGCCAAAAATCTCAAATATCTCGAGAACGGTTAGTCCTAGAGTAATAGAGTTGTTCTTATTCTTTTCCTCGTGAAAAATTACGTATAAAAGAAGCATTTAATTGATACATTTGAAATAGTCTTTTTTTTTTATATTGGCGATTTTTGCCGGCCATTTCGTAATTTTTTACGAAATTTTATTTTAATACGTAAGGGCAGGCTGCTCTTTTCCGAATCGTATCAAAATCTAATCAGCACTAGAGTATCCTACAAGTGATTTATCCGGGGCGCGGTAGCCCTGTGGTTAGCGCGCGGAGGTTGCACTCGGTAGTCCCGGGTTCGATTCCCGCCGCTGCCCAAACTACCGCCGTGTTCACGCGGAGTACGATCACGTTAAACATGTGGGTCCGTAAGTCCTTCCGAGAGGTTGGTGGTAGGGGAAGGAGGGTACGGTCCCTATGGATGCCTCCTCCACTGGGTTCCGGTCTAAATTGGGTGGCACTTTCCGGCCGTCCAAACCTTACACCTTTCTGGTAGGTCGGGACGGTCTGGATCGAAGAAGAAGAAGTGATTTATCCACCAAATTTTGTGAAATTTGGTCAATTAGTATTTCAACTAGAGTGGATACATGAGATTTTTGCGGGCCATTTCGCAAAAAACGGCGGGTTTTTTTTTCCGAATTGTACCAAAAACTAATCAGCACCAGGGTCACCCCCAAGAGTCTTATCTACCAAATTTTATGAAATTCGGTCCATTAGTTTTTGAGTTAGAGTGGATACATACATTGCACAGACAGACACACACACAGACGTCAGGCTAAAAATAGTTTTTTCGTATTCTAGAGGTCTCGAAACGTGTAGATCCGTCGAAAACCCGAGTTGCGATTTTCGACATGATTCCAATACTTTCCCTATACATTACCATGTATTGCAGGGAAAGTAAAAAATCTGATGTGGGCAGCACATGACTTTCCCTACAGACTTATATACACGTTCTCTTTATTTTAATTAAATTTATTTCACTTTTAATTCAATTTTCGTTCTTATTCGGTAACCGGACTTATTTTCAAAGGTGGCGTAGGGAAAATACGAAAAACTAAAATATCTCGAGAACGGCTAGTCCTAGTGTAATGGGATTGGTCTTTTTCTTTTCTTCTAAAAATTACGTATTAAACAAGCATTTAACGGATATATTTGAGCATACGTAGTTCTTTAGTTTAGATTTTGAAAATTTTTGCGGGCCATTTTGCAAAAAAAGTTAGGTTATTTTTTTCCGAAGGATACCAAAATCTAATCAGTACCAGGGTGACCCACAAATAACTCATCCGCCGAATTTTGTGAAATTCGGTCTATCAGTTTTTTAGTTAGAGTGGATACAAGCTTTTGCGCGCCATTTCGCAAAAATAGGCGGGTTCTTTTATCCCGAATCGTACCCAAAACCAATCAGCACCAGAATCGCCCACAAATGACTTATCTACCAAATTTTGTGAAATTCGGTCTATTAGTTTTTTAGTTAGAGTGGATACAAAATCTGCTCAGACAGACAGACACACAAACAGACAGACAGACACACACACACACAGACGTCACGCTAAAAATGGTTTTTTTCGTATTCTAGAGGTCTCGAAACGTGTAGATCCGTCGAAAACTCCACATGATTCCAATACTTCCCTCTATACATTACCATTTTCCCTCTATACTATTTCCCTCTATACATTACCATGTATTGCAGGGAAAGTAAAATGAATATATTGTATTTCTAATATTAAAAATCTGATGTGGCCAGCACATGACATTCCCTGCAGACTCAAATTCAGATATTCTTTATTTCTTTAATATTTCATTAGATTTAGTTTAATTGCACCAAATTTGCATTTTTAATTCAATTTTTGTTTTTATTGGACATTTTCCCGATAGCGGAGTAACAAAAATGCAAGTAATCTCAAATATCTTGAGAACGGTTAGTCCTAAAGTATAATGGAGTGTGTTTAGTCTTTTCCTCTTCAAAAATTGCATATAAAACAAGAATTTAATTGATACATTTCAGCAAACGTAGTTTTTCCTTCTTTTTTTAGATTTTGGCGATTTTTGCGGGCCATTTCGTAAAAAAAGGCAGGTTGTTCTTTACCGAATCGTACCAAAATCTAATCAGCACAAGATAGTGTCCCAAAAGTAACTTATCTACCAAATTTTGTGGAATTTGGTCAATTAGTATTTTAGGTAGGGTGGATACATGAAATTTTTGTGGGCCATTTCGTTAAAAAAAGCAGGTTGCTCTTTTCCGAATCGTACCAAAATCTAATCAGCACTAGAGCGCCTCACAAGTAACTTATCTACCAAATTTTATGAAATTTGGTCGATTAATATTTTAGCTAGAGTGGATACATGAAATTTTTAAGGACCACTTCGCAAAAAAAGGCGTGTTCTGTTTTACGATTCTTACCAGAAACTAATCAGCACCAGGGTCTTACCCAAGTGACTTACATACCAAATTTTATGAAATTCGGTCCATTAGGTGTTTAGTTACAGTGGATACATACATTGCACAGACAGACACACAAACACACACACAGACGTTACGCTAAAAATAGTCTTTTCGTATTCTAGAGGTCTCGAAACGTGCAGATTCGTCGAAAACTCGAGTTGCGATTTTCGGAATGATTCCAATACTTTCCCTATACATTACGATGTATTGCAGGGAAAGTAAAAAATGAATATATTGTATTTCTAATATTAATAAATGAATATATTGTATTTCTAATATTAAAAAATAAATATATTGTATTTTTAATATCAATAAATGAATATATTGTATTTCTAATATTAAAAAATAAATATATTGTATCTCTAATATTAATATATGAATATATTGTATTTCTAATATTAATAAATGAATATATTGTATTTCTAATATTAAAAAATAAATATATTGTATCTCTAATATTAATATATGAATATATTGTATTTCTGATATTAATAAATGAATATATTGTATTTCTAATGTTAATAAATGATTTTAATTATAATTTCTTCATACTTTATTTAATGACTTTTGTATGCTTACACCGTAAAAGTGTGGGTCTGTTCACACCAATATCCATTACATTACATCAAGCTTGACACAAAACCAAGAAACCACCGTGCATATCTCGGTCACTGCTCTACCCTTAGAACGTCATCCACTCCTGATTCGCACCTCAAACTGCACCCCAACTGTTTACCACAGGTAGTGCGTAAAAAATCGAGCTAAAAAACAAACAAGCGAGGTGGCGGCGACCGATCAAGTGTTTCGGTCCCCCGAAAAGCATCTCTCGCTTTTTCTTTTTACGGTTGAGCTGCATCTTCGCACACACGGCCCCGGGAAGAAGAGTTCAACCGTAAACCGTTGGGAGCGAAGATGGAGATAAATCTCCAGAACAGCGCTATCTGAGTAAACTTTTACTAGTACATAGTCTCTCCGTCAAAAATGGTGAAAGAAACAAGTAGATAAACCTCGATACAACGTTATTCTGCGTTGCAGAAGTATTTGGAGTGAGACCTCCACTCTACTTCTCGTACATTCATATTCAGTATCTTTATATCCATTTGTACCACAATCAGTATTAGGGAGCTTTTTTCCCCCTTCTTTATGAACTTTTATTTGCAAGTTGTTCTTAAAACATATTTTCTTAATTCTTAAAAAATATATACGTTAGCAACATGTATGGATTGGTGATGACAACAAGATGCATTGGTCGCATTTAACTATTTCTGTCACACTATTTCAACATCCCCCTCTTACTATTTCCAAGTCTGAGATTGAATACAAATATATCTACAACCAATTAATACTTTAAAATCAAAGACAACCAAAAAATAGGTTTAAAAGTCTTTTATAAAAATATCTTTTTTACGACGTACAGAATCACACGGCCATAGCGCTTTCGGGCATTATTATGCACTTCATCAGTGGCACTTCGTCAGTGATGAAGGTGATAAAGCACTATGGCCGTGTGATTCTGTAAGTCATAAAAAGGAGATTTTAATAAAAGATTTTTAAACCTATTTTTTGGTTGTCTTTGATTTTAAATGCATCTACAACGTTTAAAAATTATTTAAAATAATATTACAACATAAATTCTAGGAAAAATGTGTAAATATAATTCTGGAAATAAACTTAAGAGAGTGACGTAAACAATCAATCGGGTAAAGCGTCATATCAATGAGAATTTGGAAAATCAAAATTAACTCAAACTAGTGGTCGAAGTTCAGAAATAGCTCAGTGTTAGTAAGAATATTCGAGTCCACGAGTAAACTCAAAAATTTTAAGTACTAAAGTAACCGATTAATTTTTTGGAGGTGCAGGTAAAACATCTGTAGACATCTTTATCTACAGACAAATAAGCAACAACTAACTCATTGAGAAGTGCACAGGAAGGTCAAACGATTGAGGCTACACCAAGCATTACTAGTACATATATTACTTTACTAGAAGCATTAGTTTTACTAGTACATATTTACTAGTACATTTTTACTAGTACAGATATTATTAGTACTAGTAGCATAACTAGTACATATAACAAATTATAAACCACGCTCATAATTTTGATTCTATTTAGATCGCTTGACCCAATCAACATGAATATTGAATAACACTGACAGTCGAGTCCATAATTTTAGATGTTGAGATATCCAGAAGAAGTTCATCAAAAAGATACCGGAGTACCCCAATAGTTATGAAAATGAGTAAGATCGTAAGATTTTAGAAATTCGAATAGTGGAGCATCCGCTTCGGATACTTGATAATATCTACGAGAAAAAATACATACGTGTATTGTTCTCAGGGTATACTTCGTGTGGCAGCCACTGGAGATTAATCCTTGAGGTTTACGAATGAGGATTACTGATGTGAAAAAAAAAAATCCTCTGACCATTGAATGGCTAAAATAACCTCGATGTACACGTTTAAATGGTTCTGCAAAAGTGCCATGTAAATGAAAATGGTGCTAATCAAGACTGACATTTGCATAGCGTTACGGGTGCATTAGGAGCTGATCAAATGAAAGCCGTGTCAAGGGAATGTTCACTCTGATGTAAAGAAAAGACAACGTGCAAATAAAATAGCCCTAACAAAAAACCAAAGATTAAAAAAAGTGTTTTCAAGCTTTGTTGCCATAAAATCGCACCGTGCAAAACGAAAATTTGCAGCACTTTTTTTTATCTGCAAAACAGATATCATATTTCATTTTCTCTCATAACTGACGCCACAACCATTTGCAAAGTTACTCTTTTGGCGGAAATACAACTATAACCCGCGAATTTTAACATTTTACAGGGGCTTATATTCATTATCTAGTATTATATTTCCTTTTCAAATAAAATCTCCCGGCAAAGATAGTCCGTTTCTTAATAAATTAATACAAATTTTCCCTTCTGTTTCCTCTTAACAACCTAGGCTATGCTCATCCACGCAGTGCAAATCCAGGGTTAGGTGTACCTGTCTCAAAACCACGAGAAAATAAATAGAAGATAAAAGAAAACAACGATGTTAAAGACACGCTAAAAGAAAAACATAATACGCTCAGTTGTATAAGGCTTGATTCTGTACAAGTTTTTTGGACGATTATTAAGTGACATTGACCACTCCAGTTACGCAAATCAGACTAAGACTTGCAATTTTGAATGTGAATTTCAATGAAGGTGTATGAAAAGAAACAATTTTGCAGTGTTGATTTAACTTAGAAAAAAAAAAAGATCGATTTCGTGCCAAACGATTTTTCGAAATCAAGGTGTTGCATAAATATAAGACCACTTTAGATTTTCTAATAATGCAGACGATTTTTGTTTAACTTCGCAGTTTAACTGTAACCTAAACCATCTGGAAAGGTTGGAAAGAAGGAAAAAAGCAGAAATTCAGAATTGAACTGTTTGATTCGCTGGATTATTAAAATGCTTCATGGAAGTGATTTGTCTGAAGTAAAAGTGCGAAAAGTTTGGTTCTACAGTGGAAAAGGAAAGTTGGAACGTGAAATAAGTAAGATTCTTAATCGTTCTAAAGTGGTTATTCACAATTGAGTAAAAAATAATTATATGGAAAGCAGAAAAGATCTGGCCGCAAAAAGCAGTTATCAGCTCGTGACAATAGACAAATTTTCCAGCTTGCAACGAAAAACTACCAGTCCACTTATAAAATAGCACAGCAGACAAGTGTCTCATGTAACTGTGTTGAAGACCCAGACCGTCCGGCTCGTCAACGAGGACTTGAGCATCTATTTGGACGGCCGGTCATGTAACTGTGTGGCGAAGTTTGAAGTCAAATGTTGATGTTAAACTTCAGAAACTAAGAAGCAAACCACGACTTCTTAAACATCATAAAGAAGCACGTCTAAAGTGGACAAAGAATGTTATGTCCTGGAACTACACGGAAAAATATAATATTTTCGGACGAAAAAAAAATTTAACTTAGACGGTCCGGACGGAAATAACTACTACTGGCATGACTTAAGGTAAGAATCTCGTGAGTTCTTCAGTAGGCAGACGGGAGGCTGTTCCGTTATGATGTGGGGTGCTTTCTCATATGTAGGAAAATGCGATCTGCAAAGAGTTTATGGCAAAATGAACACGGACAGTTATCAACAAATGTCATACGAAAGTCTGATACCCTTCGGGCCACTTTTAGGAGGGCCGAAATGGAAGTTCCAACAAGATAATGCTCCCAGTCATGCATCTAAATCAACAAAAGCATGGCTCAAAAGAGAAAAGATTGATGTTATATCTTGGCCGAGCCTTAGCCCTGACCTAAACCTCATAGAAAACCTGTGGGGTTATTTGTCTCGCCAAGTATACGAAAACAACAAACAATATCATTCGACATATGAATTGGAAGTCGCCATTACGGAGAAATGGGACAATATTCCGGAATCTGTCTTTAAACATTTCATTAAATCGATGCCAAATTGTGTGTTTCAAGTTATTCAGAAAAATCGTGGAGCAACAACTTACTAAATTTACTAAAACTTTATTTTTCCAAATGTGATCTTATAATTTTGTAAGAGGCATTTGTGCCACTTTTTGTTATATTGCTGTTATATTTTTTTTCTGAATGAATTTCGTGCATGTAAGTTGCTAAATTTTATTTAAAACTTGTTCTGACATGGAGTAGTTTTGATTTTGAATAAAAAAATATTTCATTAATTACCTAAATAACAAAAAGTCTTGTGGTCTTATACTTTTGTAACAGACTGTATTTTGCAATATGGATCCTGAACTCATGTACATTTTTTCGCCAATGGGGCTTTATGAATTCATCCCTACGCCACTCTGACCATTCTCTGGTTGTTAATCTGAGGATGTAGCAAGTCAATTCAGATAACCTACTGTAGCGTAAAATATCACATGAGTAGAATAAACTCTACAAATTAAACTTTATCGTGACACTATTCAATCACTCAGTCCAATTATATCTAATTCAGACAGTAGCTGGAAACAAATTCCTCGCATGCTTCTAGTGAATTTGACACTGCACGTGATTAAAACCTTGGTGTGAAAATCTCGTGTAAGACAAGTTCGACACGCAGCAGGTGTGTCAAACAAAGTTATAACATCATGTTGCCAGCCACTTCCAAATGGTGGCAACAGAAGCACACGCAACAGATGTTACCATTTGTTTTTCACATCACGACATTTCTGAACACTCGGGGAACGGTGCACCAGTTCAACCGTAGGAAACAACAAATATAAAAGACATCAAGTGAAAAAATCGGCGGGGAAAAGCACGGAGAAAGACTGTAAACATTAGGCACAACATCACGATGTTTTTGACGACTTAAAATCAGCATTGCTTTAACACAACGTGAATTTCTGGGCAGTAAAATATTTTTTTTAAATATCCATTGTAATATAAATACAAGTAAATTTTATAAAAGACGTTTTAAGTGAGTTATTATAGTGAACAAAAGAGAAATTTCAAACTAATGCATGTCTATTGAAATTATCATGATATCTGGAATTCATTTTCTCTACGGAAGGAATTTTTCATAAAGGCAGTTTATAACTTTCCCTACATGATATTTAATTTCATCCTTTATCGCACAAAAATTATAAATAAATACTAATAATATAATTAAATACTTTTTCGAAGTTACATCCAAAACTTGCATTTTAAATTTCGAATTTTTCGCACGCATTTAAAAAAATTCTATAGATTTTTCGTTATCAAAACCGAATATAAAGTTTCGTGAAAATACATTAATATTTGTGGTAGTTATCGCGTACATAACAAATTGACCACAGACAGATGGGCATCACGGCAAAACTTGTCAAAACGTATTCAAGAGGTCCTAAAACATATTGGCATTAAAATCTCGAAATCGAACATTTTCGTGAAAACAATACTTTCTCAATACTACGTATGAGAAAGTAAAAATGGAACGGATAGTTTTTGAATGAAAGCAGTATGTATATGCAATGTGGACACATTAAAATTGGTTAATCCGCATTCTAGGTACCCCCCCAAACGAGTAAATCCGCATTCTAGGTAACCCCAAATGAGTAAACCCACATTGAAAACTCGAATTCCAATTTTCGACCCCATTACAATACTTTAAGTATCGTAGAGAAAATAAGAAATAACTAATATTTCAATTTTAGAATTTTTACTATAGAACATAGTATTTCCCGAAAATTTTTGATTTCGAGGCCAATGTATTATTTAGGACCTCTTGAGCACGTTTTGGCTATTATTGGATAGATGCTCGTCTATTTGTTCGTGGTTGTTTTCTTGTATACACGATAGCTGCCAAAAATATTAATGAATTTTCAAGAAACATTTTATCCAACTTTGCTAATAAAAAAACTAGAACTAGATAGAATTTTTTTGAAATTCGAGCAAAAACTTCAAAATTTTATATTTTCTTAACATGGCAGTATGGGACAAAATTAGACATAATTATGCATAAAAGGGCTTATTTATGGTTCAGTGATCACGAAGTACACGATACATGCCACAAACATTAATGGATTTTCACGAAACTGTATACCGGCTTTGTTTTAGTCCTCTCGTGGTGGGGGAGAAGTTACCTCCCCCGGGTACATTTTGGTACCAATCGAAATTTTTTTTTCAAGATACTATAATTGTGAACGTTTAGAACAACAATATATATTTTTCATATATTTTCTTGTAAAAAAAAAAAAAAAAAAAAGAAAAAAAAATCACTCTACTAATGGACTCTAGTATGAAAAGATCGAGTTGATTCACACTCCAGATAATTTTTATTGAATTAAAATCTGTATTAGCGTGTATTTATCAGATTTTTCAGTTACTTTTCCGTTTAACAAACAAAAACCATTACAGTAAAATATCAGTTATACGCTTTTTGTTTTTATCATTTACACGCTTTTTCCGTTGGACTCCAGGCATTTTGATTCATTGACGTAAATTTCGATTATACGTTTTTGCATCGCAGGTATACGTTATTTTTCACTAGGCCCTTGATAAGCTTATAACCTGCTTTATGGTTTTTCTATCTGTAAAACATACTTTGAAGGTGTTTAAAAAATATTACACCACCAAATATCTCTTAAACGATTGGTCGTAAATCTTTGCTTAGGATTTAAAATATGTTTCAAATAAAGTAGACTTTTCAGACTACGACAGTTTTGGTCAGGTGATTCGTTTTATAGAAAAAAGTACAAAATTTAGCTTCTATACGGGCCCTTTACATAGAAAGTTCCATTTAGAAAAGTATTCCGTATTAATTTAAAAAAACTTTTGGGAAATAAACTTTGTTTTCTAAAACGTAAAACTGGCCGTGAAGGACTTTAACAATTTTCACCCGATTAAAAGAAACGGCTAAAACATAGGTTCCAGGGGTCGTACGAAAATTAAATTTCGTTTAGATAAAATTTGCATTCGAAAGGTTGTATTCATACATATCTTTAGAAAAAAAATTGCATATAGTCCCCACTTACTAGTTGAAAATAGTATTTAATGATATCTCGGGAAATGTTGATCGCATGAAAATGTAACTTCTGTTTTTGTTTGACTAATTGGGCTGTGAAAATATTTTTTTGGAGGAGGCCCGTATAAAAAGTTACAATTTGTACTGTTTTTACTATAAGGTGTCACATGATCAAAAGTTGCATAAAATAATAGTCTACCTTAATGTATTTCTTAAATAAAAACTATGGGTCTATGACCAATCGTTCAAGAAATATTTAGTCATGCAATATTTTAAAAATGCCCTGTATTTGCTTATGGAACACACTATTCCGGCTATCACCATCGACGGGTAGACAATACTATTAAAAATTCTCTTCTCTCTGTCATACACCCCATCTCATAAAATCTACTTTTAAAATCACTGAAAACTAAATTAACATTCTGTATTTGTCCGAATTGCCACCAAAAGTACAGAATAAAATCCAATGATTGCTCTAGGTTTTTTAGTTGAAGTATGGGGGAAAATTTTTATGTTACGGTTGAAATGAAAGTCACACTCATTGTCATAAAAATTTGGGTACCAAAAAGTAATTGTGGGATCATAACAAAACTTGACATGTAGGTACGTTTTAGGCAGATATGCAAATGATTAGAAATACAGCGTGATTGCGTATTGCGGAATGCCACCAGAGGGCGTTGAACTTCGTTCTCCCTGGCGCAGAAAAAAGGTACGCAGAGGCTATTTGCCTGTACTTAATCTGTTGCAGAGGGACGTTTTTCATTAGGGATGCCGTAACGCCGCCGTCGAAAACAATATGATCAGCTTCCAGAGTTCGAGAGGGAAGAATCATTGGGATGATGGAAGCCGGGTAGTCAGCTCGTCTAGTAGCCCGCCACCTAGGCCGTTCTGACTTTACTGTGAGGAGGTTTTGGGACCAGTGGACAAGAGAGAGGGGTCGCATACACGGCGACCAGATTCAGGATGCCCTCGGCAGACCAATAGCCGACAAGACCATAACATCACACGACACGCATGCACAGCGCCAACTGCATCATTGTCCGACATCCGGACACAGGCAGCACCTTCACTTCGGGCCCCTGTGTCTGTCCATACCATCGCGAGGAGCCTGGCTGAAAGACATGTTGTATCACGGCTCCCATTGCGTGTGCTTCGAATGACACCCGCCCACCGTCACCTTCGTTTGGAGTGGTGTGGCGCTCGACGGGATTGGACCGCAACCGAAAGGAACCAGACCGTCTTCAGCGACGAATCATGTTGGGCACTGATGACAACCCTGTGCGTACGTGCATGGTGAACGCCTCAATCCTACCTTCGCATTACAGCGGCACACCGCTCCCAGAGATGGTGTGATGGTATGGGGGGTTATCGCATACGACACCCTGTCACTTCTAATATTGATCCACGGCACCAGGACAGCCCGAAAGTATGTTCGTGGCATCCTTCAGCAACATGTGTTGCCACTCATGACTGGGCTTCCAGGAGGCATTTTTCAACAGGACAATGCTCGGCCACACACAGCAAGGGCGTCACAGGAATGCCTCCGCCACATTACCACTGTACTCCGCCCATTTTCCCAGTGTAAAATTCGTAATTTTTAAAGTTCTTTTAAATTTATATTTAGTGTTGCATCCGTCCTAAAACCGCTTCATTTTTGCGTATTTTCTGTGGATCTATATTCCGCGCCAACGCAATTACAATATTTTTGAGTTTAAATGATCATCCAACTTTGATTATTTCTACAACGAAGCCTAATTTCAATGGATGCAAAATGTAAACAAGTGATTGTAAGATGAGTTGTACAAGAATTGCTGAATTTTATTTCAAGCAAAATTATTTAACTCTGGAGTCTGGAATAAAAGTGTATGAATGAAATATTCATTGCGAGAGCTATAGACGATTTATATTTCGATGACGCCATTTGAATAAAGTTCATTTTTTTATGAAGTTTCCAAATATAACAAATTATTGTAGTTTGATAATTTTAAAAATTTCACCGCTGAATGTATCGCATTTTAGAGATGTTTAAATAAAATTGCATGTTATTTGCAAAGTGCTTCATAATCAATGTTTTATGCACAATTGATTGTTCTTGTTATTTTTTCAGTTTTTCTGCAAATTGCACACAGATTGCGGATGGAATAATTTTGAAAACGTATCTGATCTCTTTTGTCACAATATTTCTATTCTGTACATACATACACAGACGCAGACAACGTGAGTAGAGAAGTGAGAAATACTAGTTTTTTTAATTTAAAACACCCGTTCTTCCATTACAATATTGCATTTCAGTCACTGCATCTTTATTGCATCATTATACTGCTACATTCAAAGTATGATGCCATACTCAAAAAGGGATCCCAGACTCGAATAGTGGATATCTAAACCAGTGTTCTATCAACTGAGTGCAGTAGGTTCTAGCTGGAACCTCACATCCCCTCCTCCACTCATTTATGGCCGAAATGTTTCGCCCTCATCGCATACACTTTTTCTCTCCGTCAGTTTTTTTCAATTCGTCCCATTTATATCCACACAATTGATGTCGACGTCAACAACATTACGAGCTTTAGTTTGAAGTTACACTCAGGAAAAAAATTCGAACCACCGACCTCTTAATCTCCAGACTATAGTGCTCTAGTAATTGAGTTGGGCGTGCTAGAAATTCAACAACAGTACAGAATATTTTCGAAAAGTTTAATTTAAATTTTAACGCATGAAATTGGCTTTCACTGATACATCCTCATTCAAAGGTTCACCATTATTTACATTTACACGCACATATTCCAAGACCAGGTTTTCCATTTTCATAAATTAACCGAGGCATGCATTTCGTGCAGGATTTCTTTTGAGGCGCGTTCTTCTTTTAAGTTCCAAGTTGAGGTCTGACCTCGATCGGCGCCATTTGCAACACAATACACCGGCTAGCGTGACGAAAGTTTTATTAGGATCCAAAACCAGAGTGTCCTGCATCAGTGAAAATATCATCAAAACGAACCCGTTTCAGTGATTTATAATGCCGTTCGGAGAGGGATTTTCAGTGAACCCACTCGATGAACTGATTACGCGACCTACAAATCTCTAAAGGGGGTATCAAGGTTGAAGATTCAAACATTGTACGGATGACAATGGGTAATAATTAATAGCATTAATGATTTTTTTTTTACTAATAGTGTATAATATTCGGCTGCTTCGTCCCAATCAATATATAGAGTGAGATAACATTTGAATGTCTTTCATACTAAACAGGTTGGAAAGCATTCGACGTAATATCGCTGGAGATATTTACATATCACGGATATATGAAAATAATGTATCAATCTGTAGCTATACACAGTTACTGCTGGGTACTGGTGCATAAATTCATGTCTATTCACAAGGCAATAAATACAGTTTAAAATCCACAAATACTGTTTCCTTTAAAAAGTCCACCCAAGGGGAAATATAGTGAGTAACTCTGCTACTAATTACAGATTGATGTGGAACATCACATATTTCGAATGAGAAAAGGTTGACGTGGGTTGTGTGTGACGATGTTTAAGGTACCTAGGAAAAGTTTTCGATATTTTTTCCAAATTACCGTTTTGATATATATATATATATATATATACTCTGTGAAAAGTTTTGCAAAAAGCGCGTAACTCATGAAGTTTATAGCCAATCTATAAAATTCGAGAAGTTTGCAGAAGTCACCACTTCCACTATACATACTACAGTTTCTTCCCTGTCACATTAATTTCATGATTAACTCCGTACTCCGCGTTCTACAGATGCTTCACATAAAAAAAAAAAATCCGATGTGGACAGCACATGACTTTCCTTATATAATGAAATGAATTTACTACTATTACAGTAAAAAAATAGGTTATTCTTATAGTAGATACTTATATTCTTTCCAAGATATTCAATTTTCGTCAATTAGTTGTCATTTCCATTAATTTAGTGTCATTTTTATCCATTTGGCGAGATTTTCGTTAATTTGGAAACATTTAAAAAAGTCACCAAGTTGGCGACATTTCACCAAATTCGTCGCCGAAATCTCGCTAAGCGCTATGGACGAAGAAATAAGTTATTCTTATAGCAGATAAATGACTATTGGCATTCAAATACAAAGGTAATACTCAAAGTACCTTTTTTCATGAATGGAACGATCATTTCTAGTTTGGATGTCGGCTAATGAAGACCTCATGCTGTAAGTTATTTTTATGTTTTTGCTACCCATTCTTGTATATTCCGCGCGATACATATCTCCTAAAGTTACAAAAATATACAAAATTTTTCTAAGTATTTAATGTTAATGTGATTTAAAATTAGGAACTTTAACTAAGTTCGGTACATATTTTCACTTTATGATTATGAAGATGAATAAAATAATGTAGAAATTCTTTCATGTAGATAATAACTACGTTTAGCACAATCTAATGTTGTACGATTCATTGAAAATTACAAGTTCTAGCCACTTCATATCTTATCTTATGTAATCTGTTTGCACACGGCACTCTTATTTAGGTCACGTGATTATACTTACGACGTGGCCCGATAAGACATTTCAACCTTGCGTGGATAGGTTCGGTTCGTTCATAGCTGCGACATATTTATAGTATTTTAAGATCTTAGTGTTTTAAAATAAATCTTATACTGTGAATGTGGTACTTGGATCTTACTATCTACAAATAATGTCTAAAATTCAAAGTATGCCATCACTCGAAGAGTTAATTTGTAGTGGGAATAGTGTGGAGTTGTCGGTTCCTGCCCTAGGTGAAACAAAATCTGTGGATATTGTCTCAGATGTAATTCACCCTCACAAAAGTTTGAGGTGGATTGGTGACCTATCTTATGCCCACCGGCCGCACAATTTGCTACCGTAAACCCTAGGGTTGGTCGTGCGGTCTGGGTCTTCAACCTATCTTATGCCTTCCATGGCCCCAGCAGAAACTTCTACCACTGTCAATTCACAAGTTCTCACCAAGGTCGGAAACTCAACTCAAGATCAGTTTTCTTGTGCTCTAACACACAGCGGAGTGCTATCCTCCACTACAGAATCTGTTTCGACTGAATCTGTACTTATTGAGATTCTGTGCAAGATGCGCTCCGTCGTTGGCATTTCGGTTCTGGTGTCTATGTATATTTGAAACTTCGCCATGGGAAGTTAAAAGTGTATATATGGAAATATCTCTCTAACGAGCGAAATGAACTACAGCTTACAGGTGAAGACGTTATATTGTAGCCTGCTACTTGGAGTGAATTTTCTCAAAAATTGGGGTCTTAGCTTTTTGAAAATTTCACGTCGCTTGCGAATAACAACTCCCTCACAAACAAGGCAGACACGAAAACTCTCAGAAATAGTCCACATGACACCTAAACGTCGTGCAGTAGAACGGCCATTCGTCCAGACAGAAGAAATTATGTTGTCAGTTCTGTCATAAGAGTCGCCAGAAAGGTAGAGGGCTAAATCAATATTGGACACATGGTTTTTCTTGGTGCGATGTGACACAAGGGCTTGAGCTGCATCCAGGTAAGGTTACGAACAGCCTCATCAGGAGAGGTTAAGAGCTTATATGCAGAGTCCATACGGGCAATGTCGGAGTCCTCCGCGCACATGGGGATGCCAAAGAGTCCAGACGCCAAATCACTATATAAGTAGTCATTTGAGGCATCAGGGGGCAAACTGAACGTGCGTTTGATGAAAGACCGAATGAAGTCATCAAGTGTCTTCCAGGCCGTCTTGGAAAATTGGATAGTACGCATTGCAAATAAAAGGGATGTTGAAACCCAGACCGTCCGACCTACCAGAAAGGTGTAAGGTAACCGTTTGGACGGCCGGAAAAAAAAAATGCCGGGACTCGTGGCGTGGTCCTGTAATCCAGCGACCTGGAGGCTTGAACTGAGGTGATAACGGCTGGGTTCTGTCCTCTGATGAACCAAGTCATGAAGGATTCAAATCCAGTTTCTATTTAAATAAAAGGGATGTGTAAAAAAAGGTCTTAAGGGCATCCACCCGCTGCCAGGGAGCAATTTTAGATTCCATGATTTGCTTGGCAAACAGGTGAAGATCTTTAAGTGTAGAGTATGAGTCAAACAGGGCAAAGCCAACAGGCTTACCAAGGAAACGAGCCGGTTCAAAATCCTCCAAAAATTTGATAGGTAAGGATAGTTAATAGTAAAAACAGTAATCCTGCATCCAGATGGACGATAAGAGTAATGCATTGAGTAGCACTTACAGGGGTTAAACCTAAGACAGATGGAATTGGCACATTCAACCACAAGATTAATGTTTTCCTGAAGAGTTGCAGGATCATTAGCAAGAAGTATGTCATCGGCGTAAGCCAAAATCGCATGGTCAGTGGACTGCTCTTGAATTGTCCGGAGAATAGAATAAATTGCAAGATTGAACAGCAGTCCACTGAGGAGACAACCCTGACGAACCCCCATCAAAATAGGAATGGGCGATGTGGTTCCCTCATCAGTTAGAAAGACAGTGTTGGAACAGTTATACATGTCACGTATTAAATCAGCAAAAGAGGTTCCAGCAACACAGGCCTCAATAGCATGAAACAGAACTGAATGTGGGATGGACCAAAAGCATTCATAACGTCTAAAGAGGCAAGACAAAAGTCTTTGCTTGTCAAAAGTCAAGCCCGAGCCTGTTGCAGTCTGGTTTGAAGAGCAAAATTATTTTCAAGTACACCATCAAAAGGGAGAAATCCCTTCTGACAAGTGCTAAAAATAGAGTAAGATTCAGACCAGTTCACCAAACGTTTGGCCAGACATCCTGCAAAAAGTCTGGTAATGGTGTCACCCAAAGCAATAGGTCTTCAATTATCAATAGACTCAGGATCACCTTTTTTGAAAAGAAGAAAAGACTTCGTGGACTTCCAGACAACGGGAACGCTGAGGAATTTAAGACAGATATTAAAAATGAGTGAAAAGACCGTACAATCGGAATCACAGGATTTCCAATGATTGTAGGTCAAACGATCAATTCCAGGAGCAGAATTCTCGCAGGACATCAGCTTAAGATAGACCTCTTCAGGCGTGAAGGGGGAAACATCCATTTCAGGCCTTTCAGCAGGAGCGTTATTAAAATAGTCCATTACTAATAAACCCGATAAGCTTTCAGGCCAATTTAGTATGTTTTCTGTGTGAAAGTCCATGGCTTGAATTGTGTGTGGAGAGAGAGACAGTTTTGTATTATATACTATTTGTATGCTTGTATTATATACTACATACTATAAATCCATACATTTCAGTGGTGTCTATGGAAATGTGAGTTTCCAATCATACATTTGTAATCGCTGGATTTCCACTTGAATGAATTCAGACCTAAAACACATCACTCATGTTTTTTCAAAACTATAATTTAAATTTTATAAGCCGCATGGAATATCCGCTTGTATGAAGTTAAAAGAAAAACACACATGTTCTTGATTATTTAATAATTTTAGATACTTTTCGTATAGTGTATGTATGTATGTATGTACGTGGAGCTTCGATATATATAATTCTAAATATATGCCACTCGCTATTTCTAATGTAAGTATTTTCCCATTTTTAAAATATCCACCAAGTATCAAGTTCTTTGCTATGAACAGATTGCATTGGCCAAATCAGTGGTTAGCTTGTAGGGGTGTCGATAGTTCCTATTTTAAAATATCTACCGTATTTCATTCTTTGGTAAGAATAGACTATATGGTGTAAAGTTGTGGTTAGCTCAAGGAGTTTCCATACTTTGCATTTTCCAATTTTAAAAAAATCTGCGAAGTATTGCGTTCTTTGGTAAGAATAGATTGTGTGGGGCTAAGCAGTGATTAGCTTGTGGGGTTTCGCCAGTTCCTATTTTAAAATATCTACCCTGTATTTCATTCTTTGGTAAGAATAGACTATGTTGGGGTAAGGCAATGGTTAGCTCAAGGAGCTAACCATTGCCTTACCCCAACATAGGGCAATACTTTATATTTTCGTAATTTATATTTTCCAATTTAAAAAAAATCTGCTAAGTATTGCATTCTTTGGTAAGAATAGATTGCTTGGGGCAAAGCAGTAGTTAGCTCGTAGGGGCTTCGATAGTTCCTATTTTAAAATATCTACTCTGTATTTCATTCTTTGTTAAAAATAGACTACATGGAGTAAAACAGTGGTTAGTTCAAGGAGTTTTCAGACAATGCATTTTCCAATTTTAAATGTCCATCATGTATTGTAGGTATTAACAGATTGTGTGGACCAAAGCAGTGGTTAACCCAAGGAGCTTTATAACATTAATAAATAATTAAAGTAATTAAGAAAGAATAACTACCCTGTGGCATCATCACGCTAACCTTGAATTCATGACGTCATCTTTGATAAGATCTCATTTTTAATACTGTAATTAGTGTGTATATCGTTCATTTCTAGTTTGGAAGGGTGCTGGTGAAGACGTTGTTCTGTGAGGTCTAGTTTTTGCTAACTATTTGTATATTCCACGCGATGCCCATCTCCTAAAGTTATAAAAATATACAAAATTTTTCTAAGTATTTAATGTCATTGAAACTTATAAGCTTTAACTAAGTTTGATTGCTCCATTCACCATAATATTTGCAACGCACTGATGAAAACATCTTAAGAAAGAATAACTACACTGTGGCATCATCACACTAACCTTGAAATGATAACGTTATCTTAGATAAGATCTCATTTTTAATACTGTAATGAGTGCATATATCGTTCATTTCTAGTTTGAACGGCTGCTGGTGAAGACGTCGCTCTGTGAGTTCCAGTTTTTGCTAACTATTTTCCGCCCGATTTCCCAAAGTTATAAAAATATACAAAATGTTTCTAAGTCATTCAAACCTATAAACTTTAACTTTGTTTGGTTTCACCAAAATATTTGCAATGCATCCGTGAAATAGTTAAAAACAGTCGAATCTTATTCAGAAAATTCTTGAACCATGTTTCCCATAGTGTACAATAGTAAAATCCATTTTAAAAAACTGTCGAAACGTATTCTGTAGATCTTAAAAACAGGGTGTAGAAATTCCCCACAGTAAGATCGCACTCAAAACGGTCGAATCGTATTCCCGACATAAAATCCACTTAACAGACACACAATTTTTATGTTCACTGAAAATTCATAAGAATAATTTACTATTAGATTCATTAGATTCGTTTTTTAAACACACACACTTAAAACCATTTCGTTATTACAAAATAGTAGATCGCACTCAAAATGGTCGAATCGTATTCACGAGATAAAATCCACTAAACACAATTTTGGGTTCACTGAAAATTTATAAGAATAATTAACTATTAGATTCATTTTTTAAACATACACACTTAAAATCATTTCGTTATTAAGTTATTATAAAAAAAAACATATCGCTATATACCAAACACCCCGAAAAATTGCTAACATAATGTACTCGCCGAAAAATCGTTAAGTACCGCATTCCCTTCGTATCTGATCTATATTCAAAACATCCCTTTTACAAAATACATATAATTTTCATAAAAAAATATATATTTTAATAATTATCGTTCACAACTGCATTCAAAATGTCTTAACACCTCGAATGCATCTTCCATTTGATTTCACAGAATAGGCATTCCCGATAAGAATCTAGTGAGCAAGCGTCGCTAGCACAGCGGATAAGACAGCCTTCTAATATCGAGGTTCTACGATCGAACCCCGTCAGTGGAGAATAAATATCTTTTACATTCGGAAATTTAAATAAATGCCGATAGGTGGAAGCACTTTAAAATCTTAACCACCGCCCAAAGCATTCGTCAGGGGGCGCTTCAACTGCGTCAGCACTGATAAGAAACATATCAGTACGTCAGAAGTCACCAAGGAATAAGGTCGTCGTCTATCACGCTCCCGTTATAGCATTGCGCAATCCTGTCCAAGGTCACCTCCCCCCCCCAGATTATCAGTTAGTCCACTCCCTTGCGACATCCACTCAAGATCATTACCTCCTCAGCTTCAAGGCCAAGATGGCGGCCTGATAGTATACCTCTTTCGCAATACTTCCTCCTCAGGGTCACGTTGGTCTAAAGACTCTCCCCTCCAGTGAGGCATTTGGCCCTCTCCATGAGGCATCGGGTGCACCGCCTCCTCCCACCAAAAATAACCCTCCTCAATGAAGCATCCTCACTCATGAGTCATCGGCTGCTGCGCTCTGCTGCGTCTCCTCAATTTTCCGCAGAACCGGCCTTTTATAGCTACTTATGCCTACGTATATGAAACATACCTGTAATATTAATGTTTCTAAAACGTATAAAATAATTCTTTATAATTAATGATTCTTTATTAATCACTGTTTCTACAACGTAAAAAAATATTTATAATTAATAATTCATTTATTAATCAATGTTTCTATAAAGTACAATTAAACTGCTGTCCAAAAAATTTGTTATAAGATAATCAAAATATTTAGAGAGATAAATCAGAAGCCGAAAAACATCATTTGCCTTGATAAATCGTTGTTCATTTAATTTAGGAATGGGAGACTGTTTTCAAACAACGAACTACATAAAATAATTTCAGTCCAATGCAAACAAATTAAAAAAAAAAATAGGATTTTTTAAATATATGCGAACTTGACGATCTGCTCCAAATAAACAGTAGTTTAACTACGAGAGAAGCGAAGAAACACAACATAAAATGTGAAGTTTTAAAAAATGAGCGTAGTAGGAGAAATGGTTTATACCTTCTGATTAGCAGAAATGGTAGAAGTTTAGATGAGATAACCCATTTTACCTCTTTAAACAGCGCTCATCATTGTCTTCAGTGAGATTCATATCTTACATTACTAGAATCAACCTTCTATTTTTACTAACGTCATAATAACAGAGACACAAAGTCACAGTCGAAAAAGTACTGACAAAGCTTAGTAAAAGACAGTGATTAACTCATTCTTTTTCCTTATTCGGAATTGGAGGGTTTGAAAAGATACCCCAAACAAAGAAACTCCACTGGAAATTAGAACGTTCAGTAGCAAGTTACGCATTTAAATTTTCAAGAGCAGGTTAATATCGCCGCAATCGCTAGCGTGGTGTTTCTTAATAGGGTTAGAAAATTTCTCTTGTGCCATATCCTAACAATGTTAATTTTTCATCTTCACTCCAGATCATAACCCTGAAACCTTGATCTTCAACCATAATCTTGAAATTTTGACAGGCAAGAAATATAAATAAAATGCATTAATTCTCAATTGAAAACTGTATTTAAAGAACTGGTATTGGCCCGAAACAGTCAGGATTTAGAAAAGAGGACAAAGTTAAAGGTCGTGCATAGATATTGCTTATTGGGAAGCTAATGAAAAATGTCAATGGGTATGTTGAACCATTGCGTATTATGGTTCCCAACAGCTTCTGGCTACGCCACAAGTAATGTTTAAAAGAAAAATCTCATTGGATTTGCATTGAAATTCAAAGGCTTACCCATCCGTATACACTGAAATCCAAATAATGTATTGAGTCTTTTGGCTGTCGAAATAAAATTAAACATTGAATACGTTAACATCGAAAATTCAATAGATTTGAATGGAGAATATGACGTCCGACGGCTAGCGGGGTCACGCTTTTTAACACTGTGAACTGTGATTGATATGCAAAAACTATCAATTTTCTTCAAAATTTATGGGAATGTCGAGATTAAATAATTTTTACTTGGATTTCCATATACAAAGAACTAATTCATCCAATTTTTAATTAAATCACGAAATGTAAGGAAACTAATTCAGAAACCAATAGAGTAGGCAAAAAAGTCCAATTACAAAATGAAAGAGCGGCGTTCAATAAGTACAAAAAGATACTTGACTCAACAGAAACACCTACACAAAAAACAAAAAGGACATATGAAAGTAGTAAACATGTATAACATTACCAGACGCATAACTCAAAGTTCGTGCAGTACCGATGCTACAAACTTGATAAGTAGTCTATTTACACATTTTCAAATGAGCGACGATGTACATCTGGATTCGGGACAGAACTGCATCGCGAACAGCATACAGTGTCGCAAAGGTAATTTAAGGCCCTGACGATGTGTTACCGAGCTTGCTTAAACCAAGTAACATTTTGTACTCATTAAGCACCACTCGTTCAATTTGCAATTGGGCTTTTTTGTCTTTCTCTGTTGGTTTCTGGATTAGTTTTCTTAAGTTTCGTACTTCGTCACAGGGGGCTGGCTCTTCAAGTACGTCTACTCAACTGCACGTAGTCATTTTCCTATAGGTACGCATTACTTCCGTGCGTGCTGATACGACACGGTGTTTAAAAGTTATAGGGGATATAAGGATTTCCCTAAGAGTACTGGATCGGTACTAAATCGGACATATTTTTAATAAAAACCTTGCACCCCCTTAAGTTTGATAAACTAATACAAAAGTGTAAATCCTGTAAGGAATTTTCGAGTTATAAGCGGTCATGACAGAGATTCAGACAGAAACGTATTTTAATTTTCGTTATACCGACCACTGTAGGATAAATCTTACACCAGAATATTCCTAAACT
Source organism: Amaurobius ferox (assembly GCA_951213105.1). Lineage (NCBI taxonomy): Eukaryota > Metazoa > Arthropoda > Arachnida > Araneae > Amaurobiidae > Amaurobius > Amaurobius ferox. The sequence goes on from OX578148.1 coordinate 135,522,748, forward strand.
CAAGATTTATTATTGTCTGGAAAAAAATCACCAAAATTCCAGACATGGCTCAGAGGATATTTAAGTTAAGAGCGTGCATTGAAATTATCCTTTTATATTTCATATTAATATAGAACAAGCGTTACGCAAGTGCCAAATTTTATGAAATTCGGTTGGAATGTTTTTTTTTTACCAAAAGTGAACACCCACACATACACGTTTCGCTAAAATAAAGATCAATATCCATAATAATTTCAGTTCAAAGAGAACTTAAAACAATCAAGATCATATTAGTTAAAAATCTGAAAACACATTTCATATACATACATAAACACATACCATAATCGTATTTCGTCTTTAAGAAGAAAAATTATAAAGCTTACCTGAAAGAAAGAGAAAAAGAAAATTTATAAATATACAAAATAGGAATATATGCGTAATAAACGCTATAAATATAATTATAAAAAATAAAATAAACAGTTTATTAGAAACTAACATTTATGTGCTACAATTGGAAATAGCACTCTATAAGATAGAAAAGTTACGAACAGTCGTGAAGAGTCATCTTTCAAGAAGAGTTGATTTCACAATGGACATCGATTTTAAACGGTGGACAGGACATACACGAAATTAAATTAAAGATTATATAACGAACAGTAAATTGCGAACAGCTGCAATGTGTTTTATTTCCCTATAATTACAGTAGAGGCCGATTAAACGAGTTTTTGTGCTACCCGAGCTAGCTCTTTCATTAACTGACTCATCGCTATTTCTGACGAAGTTGAAACATCAACTTTCGTGAAGTACTCTTCTTCTTCGATCCAGACCGTCCGACCTACCAGAAGATGTTGAAATCCCAGATCGTCCGACTCACCCGCAGTTATGAGCGGCTATTTAGACGGCCGGCTACCAGAAGGTGTAAGGTAACCGTTTGGACGGCCGGGAAGTGCCACCCAATTTAGACCGGAACCCAGTGGGACTTGAGAAATATTGGAAACATTGATGAATATAATCGGCCGCTCACAGAGCTAGTTGAAAACCCAGACTGCCCGACTCACTCTGGGGTATGAGCAGCTAGTTGAGCGGCCGGGGCTCACAGGGTTAATGAAAAATCTTCCAGTTTCAGAATCTATTACGGCGGAAGAAATTCAAGATTGGATGAGCGAGGTTGAGCAACAGGAGAGATGACCGTTGACACAATTATAAATGTATGTTACAAAATGTATGTTATGTAAAAACAGGGAACCTTAACCCATATTTCCTCATCGTCCTAAAAATAGGGCAGAACACATTATAGTATAAATTCTTTTGCATATTTTAATTCAATTTAAAGATAATATATATTGTTTAAGAATCATTAGCTATATATTTGACTTTGTCGCAAGTTCAAATTAATGTTGGATATTTTTTTATTAATTTTTTTAAAATGTCGATTTTTGCAGATTCTGTTTTACATTTTCAACACACAAGTTTCTTAAAGTTTTGAGCTCCAAGAAAAAACATAAATATAAATTTATTAAGGTAATATTCCATACTTTTATACCAGCAAAAAAAGATTGTCAAAAAAATTATCTAGAGGATTGTTCCATGGGATATATATCTAGAGGATGGACCATTGTCCTATTTTTAGGACAACCTGTACCGATCAAATTAATAAAAAGTTGGTAAGTTTTATTTTATGTGTATACATAGGCTTAGAGAAACACACATTTGAGATTTTATAAAAAAAAATATTAATTTTTTCAATGCTTGGGGTTATGGGTTAAGCTTAGTCACAGATTTCGTCGATAAGAGGCTCTATGACTATGAATTAGGACAGTAGTCAATTAATTATATGTCACATCAGTAGGCTCCGCGAACTTGCACATTTCAGCCTTAGAAATATGAAGCCGGTTACATTGCGATTTAGTGGGTCACCGCATTCGCAAATAGCAAATTTTCATGCTGCCAGAGTTATGGGATATTCGGTACTAAAGGGTGCTAATAAGTATGAAATCCAGGCCCACTTATGGTGATCGCTGCACTGGATGACTGATTTAAAGAACAGCAAGGTTTATTAACCTATTTATGATATTTAAAATATTAATCGTAAAGGATTTGAAAATTCCACTTGGTCAATTGCGCTATCCTTTCGAAACGTTGAACCGATGAGGACTCTTATAATCAAGTGGATCCTCTCTCATTGTAATCAATTTCATAAAGGGCAATAACATTAAATCCTAAGGACACAAAGTATATGAAAAGATTTAATAGGATTTATTAAAGCAACCGACATCCTCAAATTGCTTAAAAATCATTTCAAAGGGTTCAAGTATTATCCTGCAGACCTAAAACGACTCATATTTTGAGACTTTTGGGACAGTGTTTAACGCATGGGTAAATCTATCGGTTTCTTGCTATTTTCTTCAAAAGACAGAAATCATTTTTCTCAGCTGTTATCTCTATTATCAAAATTATGAATATTTATCTTTTGTGTCTGGTAGCCTACTTTTCAAAACGAAGGTAATCCGCAATATGATAGACTGGAAAATTTAGCAGCCGGAAGAAGTGTGTCAGTATACCATTGAAACATGTCAACAAAGAGAGGGTTTCTTCCAGTTCCGAAACAAGAGGGAAATGGCGAATTACCGAAGGATTAAAGACAAAAGTGGAAGATGTTTCGGAACCGGAAGAAAAGATAAAAAAGTATACTTTTAGGTGATTGTTTTTCGTATTTTAAGAGCAAATGGGGTGAAAAAGGCTTACTTTACCGGAACATTAGTTTCTGTAAAAGTGCAGAGCAGAATTATGAATGTAGTAACATACGAAGAAAAGAAAGGGGAGGGAAAATCTGGGACGGATTATAATGGGAATTTAGGGCACAAAGATATGAAAGACAATATTTGTCAACTTCACTTCTCCCAGTAAAATTCAAAGAATTTTTAAGGACGTAGATTAATAGTTTACTATCTTTTATTCTGCACGTATACAGCTAACTTTGTTACTCCAATAGCCTAAATTGCAGGTCTAACTATTGAGGCCTAAAATTTAGGCATATTAGGCCAGCAATTTAGGCAATTAATTTGCATATTAGAGACACTACACATAATAGAGACACATTTTCTAAGTGTGTGTGAAGAAGTGATTCGTATGCTGAAGGTTGTCACAAATACGCAAATACTTCCAGTTATTTATTTTGAGCCAGTACTCTATTTTAGATATTCATGATTCCATGGAATGATTTTCAACGACTCTTTAAAGCAGAAACATCATTATCAACTTGCCTTGAGTTATCTACTCCTAATGGTAAAATTATGAGGTCAGCTGGGAATTCTTTTTTATAATCTGGGTAGAATTGATCAATAAAAGTAGTGAGTTATGTAACTTTCTACATTTATATGAACGGAAGCTAATTTGGTTGTCTCCACCATTGACCTTGAATGCAGAAAGACAATGGGGACAATGTTTGCTGAATGTAGATAGTGGGCTATCACTCTAACTCTCTTGACCAACCTATATTAGCCCACAGACCTTTTCTAAGCCTCTATCAACCAAAGCTTTGCGAAGGCAGAAATCACAGAGATCAAGTACTAAGAACAAAATCTGTAACCATCAACGATAGATGGAACAAATGGTACAATAAATGGCTATTCTTTATTACTCTCGACGGGCCACTTAATGAAGAACGCTTACAGCAGAAGCTCACGTCAGTCAATATAGAGAAAGAAAAAAGAGTGACAGGCTAATTGCCGATAAAAACTCACGCAATTACATATTTTTGCTGCAACATCCATTTCAATCACGCTATGACTCCTAAAACAAAGCATTTTTAAAAGCAAAAACAGATTCTATCGAGCCGACAATTGTATTTTAAGGAGTTCTCGAAGGGGGACATGATTGCCATTATAATGCGGATTTAATGGAGGTAATTAAGGCAATGTCGACGGTTTCATAATGAACTAGGTTAATTGCAATTTTACTTATAAATGAGCAATTTTTACTTATAGGTTAATTAAGCTGAAAAACATTCATCGATATATCAACTACTGTATACTATTATTAATAAAAATAACCCATGCTCATAAAATTATAATATAACGGTTAATGTCAGGGCTAAATTTAGCTCACGACGAAACAACAGGAACATGTTCTACTCGTCAGGAATCTGAAATCTCTTACAAACGCAAGAACTTGTTCCGATTTTCTTATTTCGGAAACAATCTGAGTAGGGTTTGATTCAGGAAATAGAAAATTTTCATGGGGATCGCAAAATATCATTCGTCATTCATTCTTTTATTTCATAATAATTAATGGGAAAATGAACTAATTTCAAATAAATGTGTAATGCTATTCAATTTTCATTAAACAATAATGAATTTCATTAGTAATTATTATTATTAGTTTAATTAGTAATGTATGATTAATAAAGCACGGTGTCAATGATTTATATCTGCATCCTCAAAGATAGTAACAAAAATCTTTAAATTAATTCTTCACAAGATAAAATATTTTGCATTTTTCATAGTTACAGTAACATTAATTTGATTATTTTCTCCGATTAAAACTTGTTGTCAGTTGTATGTGCCAAACAGAAGAGTCAGTATAAAATTAAAAGATAACAGTAATAACACAGTATAAGGAATGGACGCTCGAAAATTTTTTTTGAAAGCTCAACAGATATCACCACGAAAAGTGAAAAATAATTAGCCATTGCATTGGAGATTGACTTACCGTTTTTTAACATATGTTTCAACATTTTGCGTGCGGCCACACACACACACACGAACAAAAGATTCTTCTGTTTTAATAATAAAAAAATACATTTTGAAAACTGGACGCATTACAAAAATTAATGAGTAAAACCCCCACTCGTTAAAATGTAAGTGGAAGGTACATTTGAATCTTTTCACTACTCTGAGTTCGTCACTGGTTCATTTGCCCCAGACTTAACTATTCGGAACTTCAAGTAGGAAATTACTTGCCGTGAAGTATCGCTTTCCAAAGAAAATTTTGTTCTTTGATACTAATAATTTATAATACTTTGAAGGGGAATTCATTCACAAATCGACTAAAATTCATCAATCGATATACATTTGGGCTTAAAATCTTCTAAGATCTGAAAATCAAGCAAGGATTACTAATAAATAATTACAACTAAACTTCTACCCATTAAATCGCTAGGCAATTCCGGATAATTTTTGCCATTTAAAATAAATAGTCGTCTAAGATTTTAAAGCTGTTGAACTGGAAAACTAACTCATTACTGGCAAGTGGGTTACAGTCATGGTTAATAATTAATAGTTAATGATCATGGTAGAGTATATACATTATATATATATATATAATGTATATACTCTTATTCGAGCTTACTTAGAGCAGAACTCGAACTTTTTATGATAGACGGGGAATTTTTGAATAAAAATGACATTTATAATGCTTGTAGAATATGTATCCTTCTCAACATTTTCATTGTCGGGTCTCAAAGGGCAAATCTAGAAGTTAAAATATTTTATGTACACATTTTCTACCAATATAAATAAGTAAAATACAGCTTTAGTGAAATTATGATGTTTATTTTTACCGGTTCACGGTTATCACGGTTCACAGTTAAATGGTTTTAATATTTTAAAAATATGAAAAATATATTTAACACATTCAATTCTTACTTTCTTACATTGCAGAATATAGTATTGAGAAAGTATTGCTTTCACGAAAATTTTCAATTTTGAGATTTTTGATGTCAATATATATTTCAGGACATCCTGAACACGTTTTGACTATTTTGAGAGTGATGACCGTCTGTGGTTGATTTCTTGGGTACACAATAACTGTCACAAATAATGATGGATTTTAACAAAACTTTTTATCCCGCTTTTATTAACGAAAAATCTAAAACTAGTTAGAATTTCTTGAAATTCGAGCAAAAACTTCAACATTTATTCGAAATTTTATATTTTTTAATATGGCAGCAAAGTACAAAATTTGAAATAATTATGCATAAAATTGTTTATTTATAGCTTCATAATCACGAAATTTAACAGTGTCAATCATTATAGTGATAAATGGCCGCGATACGATATTTGTGTTCGTCACGTTAGCCCCCCCCGGGGGGGGGACCTACTCCTTCGAAGGGCACATTATCAAACTTGGTATCAATCGAAAGATATTCTCAAGCCCTTTAAAATGAAGGGTAACATGCCCTAAATTATGATCATTTTGACCAACAATACATATTATTTAAACTTGTTCTTAAAAATTTTGAAAAAAAAAAAATCAAGATATTTAAAAATAGATTCTGGTATGAGACAGTAGAGTTGAGCCCCACTCCAGGAAATTATATAGATAGAAGAAACATGTACAAATATCGATAATGGCTATAAATGTAAATTTATTATATTAAAACGATTGATTATATATATATATATATATTAATTCGATCATGGATAGCAGTAACGAAAAGGTTAAATCTCGAGCAATGTTGGTTATCTTGGCTAATACTTTCCTTATCTTCCGAAAACTAGACAACCACTTCAGAAGCCTGAATACACCCAATTCTATATTGGCAATAATTATCCGAAAAAACTAAACAGACACAAAGCAATTTTAACATTAACAGCAAACTGTATCCGTAAACGCCCCGTAGCTTTCAATAATCCTTGCACAAAAACGTCACAATAGTAATCCGTCGGAAGCTCATCGGAACAGGAACTTGCCGCGCGCCCGTTTCTACTTACTCTCTACAGGTTTAAAGAAAAAGGATGCAAATTATCAGTAATAGCCCAAGCGGAGAGAAGATTCCAGATAAACATTTAATAACACCCGAAATAAAAGATAAGAAAAATCCAACCAGAACTGAGAAGGAATGCACCCGAGTCCGAGAGTTACGGTTGGGCAACCGGCGTAAACAATACTGTCACCAAAGATCCGCATTACATTTAATAAACAGATGACAGCTTGAAGAATATGTCGATTGTGATATTAACCCCCATTTTCTGCGGAAAGTGCCCCGGGGAACAAAGCTGTCCAAAATGGGCAATTCTGTTGAAGAGTCGAAGTGTGCCAGACGAGAAAAGTAGCTTCTTTGAATTTAAATCGTTGTTTATGACGTTCCATGTCAGGATATAAAATTATATGTTGCTTTTTCATTACAGACAGAACTGAAGTTTCAAAGGCGAATATTTAAATTACGGGGTAGTTCGAATTTCAGCTATAAATATATATATTAACAAAAGACCTAGTTAGTGAAGTTCGACTGCTTTTTTTGGTTATTTAAACAAGTATCAACTAGATAGGTTCGAATACTTTAAAAATACATTGACTGAAAGAGAGCGTTATAGTTTAACTTAAATCCTAATATGCCGTTAGAGAACAGGCTATTACAAGGTGTGGAAGACTAACATCGAAAAAATAGCTAAATTAATTAAGTACATATTTAAATCACTCAAGCTTCTGTTGATTTTAATTTTTGGAAATAACGGGTCAGGGGCGGTGAATTAGGGGGGGGGCGCAATAGATGAACCAAAATCTAATTTTTACTTTCTCATACTATAGTATAGTATAGAGAAAGCATGCTTTCACGAAAATTTTCTATTTCGAGATTTCGATGCCAATATGTGTTTTAGAACCTCCTAAACACGTTTTGACTACTTTTAGAGAGATGTCAGTCAGTCTGTGGTCGATTTATGTACACGATAGCTACCACAAAATTAATGGATCTTCACGAAACTTTATATCAGGCTTTTTTTCTCGAAAAATCTAGATCTATATATATATATATTAATTTGAGCACAAACTTAATAAGTAAGATCAATCATACATAAAGCATTGATTATGAAACACTTTCCAACTTCAATTTTATTTAAACATCTCTAAAATGTGATACATTCAGCGGCGAAAAATTTTTTAATTATCATAGAACTATATATATAACTATAAGAACTATAATTTATTTCACTTGAAAACATCAAACTTCATCGAAAAAAATGAACGTTATGCAAGTGTCATCGAAATATAAATCGCCTGGCTCTCTATGTAAAATCAGTGAATATTTCATTCATATACTTTTATTACAGACTCCAGAGTTAAATAATTTTGTGTGAAAAAAAAATTAGCAATTATCATACAACTCATCTTACAATCATTTGTTTACATTCTGCATCCATTAAAATTAGGCGTCGTTGTAGAAATATTAAAAGTTTGATGATCATTTAAACTAAAAAATATTGTAATTGGGTTGCGCGGAATACAGATGCACAGAAAATACCCAAAAATACAGCGGATTTAGGACGGATGCAACACTAAATATAAATTTAAAAGAAGTTTAAAAATCACGATTTTTACTCTGGGAAAAAAGATGGATGCCCTATTTTATTATGAAGTTGGTCACGTGATTTCTTCATATTATAGGGGTGTCATTATTATTTTGATTTTTATTTAAAAAAACAACCGCACATATTTTGCTGAATTTTTTTTTTATATATTTCATTGGATAATTTGAATATTTCCTAAAATTTTTGAAGCAATTTGTGAATTTTAAATTCGCTTAAAAAATGTTTGAAAATTAAGTCCCATAGGGTTCAATGTATTTCATTTTTTTAACGCATCCAGGTTCGATCCAAAACTAATTGGGTGATATTATTCATTTATATTCCCATATGTCCCACAGACTGTCTCAACAACATTCTAAAATTTCATTTTGACAAAGTCATTTTTGCGACAGTTATCGTGCGAACAGAGAGACAGACAGAATGAACAACGTCATAAACACTTTTCAACTACATATGTTGTAAAGTGTTAAAAATGAGGATTATAAGTAAAAAAGAAACTTTGCAGTTATGGTTAAAATATGGAAACTTTGCAGTTATGGTGAAACATTGCAGTCATGGTTAAGTCGTACAATGACAGTTTTTATGTTGTTAGGTTATAATAGACAAGAAAGGCCGAACATGCATAAAGCATTGATTATGAAACACTTTCAAACTGCAATGTAATTTTATTTAAACATCTCTAAAATGCGTACATTCAGCGGTGATATGTTTAAAATTATCACAATACTACAATAATTTATTATATTTGAAAACTTATCGAAAACAAATGAACTTTATGCAAATAACATCATCGAAATACAAATCGCCAGACTCTCTATATAAAATTAGTGAATATGTCATTCATAAACTTTTTTTTCATTCCTGTCATACAGCGGCGATATTTTTTAAATTATCACAATGCTATAGTAATTTATATTACTTAAAAACATGAAGTACTTTCTAACTATATGCTTAAAACTTCAACGAAAAATCAATACTATAGAATCGTCTGCTTCTCTATGTAAAATCAATGAATGTTTTATTCATATCAGCCATATTGCAGACTCCAGAGCTAAATAATTTTGCGTTAAAGAAATTCAGCAATTCTTATACAACTTATCTTATAGCTTGATGTGTTTACATTCTCCATTCGTGAAAATTAAGCTTTGTTGTAGAAATAATAAAAGTTTGATGATCATTTAAACTCAAAAATATTGTAATTGCGTTGGCGCAGTATATAGATGCACAGAGGAAAAAAAAAACTTTTTTAGGAGGGATAAAACACTAATAATAAATTTAAAATAACTTTAAAAATCACAATTTTGATACTCGGAAAAGAAATGGATGCCCTATTTTATTTTGAAATGGGTCACGTGATCTCGTCATATAATATGGATGCAATTATTATTTTAATTTTTATTTAAAAACTACTGAACATATTTTACTGAAATTTTCTTATATATTTTATGGGATAATTTGAATATTTCCTAAAATTTTCGAAGGAATTTGTGAACTTTAAATTCGTTTAAAAAATGTTTGAAAAATTAGGTCCAATAGGTATTTCATTTTTTCAACCTGGGTTCAATCTAAAATTAATTGGGTGATATTATTCATTCATATTCCCAAAGGTCCTATAGACCGTCTGAACAACATACTGAAATTTCATTTTGATTAAGTTATTTTTACGGCAGTTATCGTGCTAACGGACAGACAGACAGACAGAATGAACAAAATCATAAACACTTTTCAACTATGCTGTAAAGTGTTAAAAATCTATTCGAAATTTTATACCTTAATATGGCAGCACAGGACAAAATTTGACATAATTATGCGTACAAAGGGTTATTTACAGTTCAAAGGTCACGAAGCTTTTCACGGAGCAAGGTACAGAGGGTGTTCACACATTTTTGTAACGATTTTGACTTTCTCCATGAATTAAATTTAAATAAATAAATAAAAAAACTGACTGGCATCAAGTCGAAATAGGGTTTAATTATCATCTGCATCATTAAAAATATTCTTTGCTTTAAAATGTCGCTAGAAAATAAATAATGGATCAAAGACTATATTTTTGCGTTTTCCGAAGAGAAACACTCTTATGAAATTATAATACTCTCATTCGATTATTAAAAACATATGTCAAAAGCATGGTTTTATTACTTCTACAAGCAAATTAAGTGACATAATTAATAAAAAAGGAAAGAAACGTCAAAATTTACATTTGACTGAGAAAAGGGTTATAATGCATACCCAACAAAGGTTTTGTTCAGAGAAAACAAGGAAAGTTTTGCTAAAGGTTTTATGATTATTGCTGGATTCTCTTATAACGGAAAATTTAAAATAAGGAAAGTAGAAAAAAATGTCAAAATTAACTCGGATTACAATCAGAAATATGTTTTAACACCTGTTTTCGAAAAAGACATTCTATCACTTTATCCAAAAAATCTTCACTGTGTTAAGTTCCATCAGGATAAGGCTCCCAGTCACACCTCTAAATCTATTGCTATATTTTTTGAAAAAATGAGAAATGAAACCGGAATTGAAGCTATTCTATTTAAATGCATCTCACCCAAGTCCCCCAACCTGTCTCCTATGGATTACTGTGCATTTGGACTTTTACAAGTTCTTTATAAGCGGCATCCCAAAACATTGGATGGACTTTTGAAGCTTGTGGTGGAGAAGTGAAACAAAATCAACCTTGAAATTTTAAGAAAAGCTCTTTTATCTTGGAAATTAAGATGTAATATGATAGTTCAATAAAGGGGCAATCAGACTGAACATATTAGAAAATAAAATTCTTATGTTTGTTTATATATATTTTTATTCAAAATTGCTACAAAAATGTGTGAACAAACACCCTCTGTACATTGTGAAACTTGGTATTAATTGAAAAAAAAATTCAGGCCCATAAAAATTTGGGGGTATTTATGTTGATACTAGAGGAAATGATCGAGTTCCCAATGCAAATGACAATATCCATGCACCGATTTCGCGATTATTATGAATCACTAAATATAGAATAATCGATACCTTCAATGACGGTAAGAAAACTTGCTATGTGCCACAATTTTGCTAACTTCTACTGAACTGACACATTCAGTCCAACCACACACCCGGCATACAATTTTATAAAAATTGGAACTCCAGGTACTTTGACCGCCTCCATACATTTGTCCAGCCAGAAAGAACTCTCTCTCTAAGTCCTCTGGACGAGTCGGACGGTCTGGGTCTTCAACACTCAAGACAATCGCACTGATGCGCTCAGGTGGAAATAATGATATCGTTATCTTCCAAAAACAACGCCAATTCAGCGGTTGGAAACAATTTATTTCATAATTAGCCCTCTAATGATTTCATCGGTATTCAATCATGGTTAACAAGATCATTCTTAAGTTCTAGTTTCCATACCATTCATTTAAACAGGCATACACATTTTTCAGATATTTTGTCAATTACTGAAAAACAGATAGTAACCTATATATCTATTTATTTATCTATCTATATATACTAATTGCCAAGTGTCCGTCTGTCACGCCTTTTTTAGGCACTTCCCGAATAGATAGAGGCTTGCAATTTGGTACACGGGTCGATCGTTCGATAAAACCCCCTGGAAAAATAGAATTTTTCGAAAACGCTCTCTAGAGGGGGTGCTCCACCCTAAAACGTTCGAAAAGTGAAATGATAGGAAAGCATACTTTACCATAAGATAGACTTTAAATTTGGTGTGTGGGTAAATCGTTCCAAAGGAGGAAAGTGTTCATTTCAGAGTTCCAATATTTTCTACTTAAGGGGGTGCCGCACACCAAAAATGTTCGATTTACCGAATAAATGAGAAACGGCTCCTTTAAAATTTGATTGAGGCTAGAAATTAGGTATATGGACTAATCATTTGATGAAAACACCCAAAACGAATATAGTTTTTCAAAAATATTCCTTTAAGGGGACTAGAGGAAAACGTTCGAAACGGGGATTGATAAGAGAACATACTTCGGGATGAGATAGAGATTTGAAATTTGACGTACGGGTAGATAGTTTGGAAGGAAGAAAGTGTACAATTTCAGATTTCCAATATTTGTGATAAAGGCTTAAGTCACGCCTTTTTAGGCACTTCCCGAATAGATAGAGACTTGCAATTTGGTACACGGGTCAATCGCTCGATAAAAACCCCTTGAAAAATCGTATATTCCGAAAATGTTCCGTAGAGAGGGTGTTCCACACCAAAACTTTTGAAAAGTGAAATGATAGCAAAGCATGCTTTACAATGGGATAGAGACTTCAAATCTGATGTATGGGTAAATCTTTCGAAAGGAAGAAAGTTTACAATTTCAGTTTTCCAATATTTCTAATTTAGGGGGTTGAAAGCCCAGACCACACGACCAACCCTAAGGCTTCTGGTAGCTTATTGTGTGGCCGGCTAATTTAGGGGGTGCAGCACACCAAAATGTTCGATTTTCGGAATAAAGGAGAATCGCCCCTTTTAAAACGTAATAGAGACTTGATATTTGGTATATGGGCGAATCATCTGATAGAAAACACAAGAAGAATAGAGTTTTTCAAAAATGTATATTTCAGGGGATGGGTACTTCACACAAAAACATTCGAAAGGTGAAATGATAAAAAAAAGCATGCTTCGCGATGAGACAGACTTTGGTGTACGGTTAAAAACTGGAAAGGAAGAAAGTGTGCAATTTCAGTTTTCCAACATTTATTATTGTAGGGGGGTGCCGCTCACTAAAATATTCGATTTGCCTAACAAATGAAAAACGCCTTCTTTACAAGGTGATAGAGGCTTGAAATTTATAGTATATGGGCTAAACATTTGATAAAAACAACCAAGATGAATAGGGTTTTACAAAATTGTTCATTAAGGGGTGCTACTACACAGAAAAAAGTTCGAAAGATGAAATGATAGAAAAAACATGTTTTGCGATAGGATAGGAACTTCAAATTTGGTGTACGGGTAGATAGTATGAAAGGAAGAAAGTGTGAAATTTCAGATTTCCAATATTTGTTACTTCAGGGGGTGCCGCACACCAAAATGTTCGATTTTCCAAATAAATGAGACACGCTTCCATTTAAATGTGATAAAGGCTTGATATTTGGTATATGGGCCAATCATGTGATAAAAAACCTAAGACGAATGAGTTTTTAAAAAATGTTCATTTATGGGTATGCTCCACAGAAAAACGTTCGAAAGGCGAAATGATAAAATAGCATGCTTCGGGATGAGATAGAGACTTTAATTTGGTGAAAAGGTAGATAGTTTGAAAGGTAAAAGTAAGTGTACAATTTAAATTTTCCAATAGCTTCTTCTTTAGGGGGTTCTGCGCACCAAAATATTCGATTTGCCGAATAAATGTGAGACGCGAATTATTCAAAAATTTACATTATTTAGGGGTTGCTTATTGCGATACCGCTGATTTTCAATGGGTATTCGGCTACTATATAATAATTGCCAAGTGTCCGCCTGTCTGTCACTCTTATTTTAGGCACTTCCAGAATGGATAGAGACTTGCAATCTAGTACACGGGTCGAACGTTTGATAAAACTCCCTAGAAAAATCGAATTTTTCAAAATATTCTGTAGAGGGAGTGTTCCACACCAAAACATTTGAAACGTGAAATGATAGAAAAGCGTACTTTGCGATGAGGGAGACTTCAAACTTGGGGTATATGCAAATTGTTCTAAAGGAAGAAAGCGTGCAATTTCAGTTTTCCAATAGAGGGTGCCGTGCACCAAAAAAAAAAAATTCGATTTATCGAAGAAATTAGAAAAGACTTCTTTAAAGTTAGATAGAAGCTTGAAATTTAGTATATAGGCTAATCATTTGATAAAAAACCCAAGACAAATACAGTTTTTCAAAAATGTTCATTTAAGGGTGTGCTACACAAAGAAAAATGTTCAAAATATGCATTGATAGAAAAAGCATGCTTCGCGATAGGATAGATACTTTAAATTTGATGTACGGGTATATAGTTCGAAAGGAAGAAAGGGTACAATTTCAGATATCCAATATTTGCTATTTTAGGTTAGATAATAGAGGTTTGATATTTGGTACCTCTATCACATTTAATAGAAGGCTTGTCTCATTTATTCGAAAAATCGAATATTTTGGTGAGTGGCACCCCCAAAAGTATATGAGCCACTAATGTATTTGGCATGTAGGTTTGGTCATCAGATCAAACTTAGTAATATTAAAGTATTTGGTATAAGAGCCAATCATCCGATAAAAAACCCAAGACGAATAGAGTTTTTGAAAATGTTCATTTAAGGGGGTGCTCCATAGAAAAACATTCGAAAGGTGAACTGATGAAATAACATGCTTCGGGATGAAATAAAGACTTCAAATTTGCTGTACGGGTAGATCGTTCAAAAGGAATAAAGTCAGCAATTTCAGTTTTCCAATATTTTCTTCTTTAGGGGGCTCCGCCAAAATTTCGATTTCCCGAATAAATATGAAATGCGAATTATTGAAAAAATGTACGTTATTCGGGGGTTGCTTATTGTGTGACCGTTGGATTTCAACGGCTATTCGGTTAGTATCTTTAAATTCTCGTTATATCTTTAAATATCATTTAATTCTCCTGTGATTCCAATTTATAATGAACAATTGTTTTGTCTTTAATTCCAGTTCATTATATTCACCCTATCTTAATTACAGCTGTCTATCTCCATCACTTACTCCTTGAGTGTGAGTTTCCTTGGAAGTCCCTTCAACACTCACCAATATCCATTGTCTATTCTGTTATCTTTCCACAAAGGTTAATAGAATATTATATTATAAGATATTCTATGGACCTTGATCTTCCCGCCCTTTCTCTTGGATACAACACAATTCTATTTCTTACTTAATCTCCTCTGCTCAGTGCGGACACTGGATCCTGAACTCCTACCACATGGTTCTTGGTGATTATATAATTTCTTAAATTTTTCATTTTTAAACCTATGTTTTGGCTTGTAGATTGAGCATATGAAGTTCATAGTAACTAACTAACTCCTTAATCAGACACAAGCAATTTTGGGGGTCAATTTGGAATTAGATGCCTAATTTTGATAAAGAGTTTATTTTGAATTAACATCCAACCTAAGCCTAGCGCTATTCATCTTTTTTTTTTCAGAATGAAGGCCACATTTTTTCTATTTTGAGATGACTCATTGATCATTTGCTATTTGTTATTAATTCACTTTATATATATATATAATATATATATATATATATATATATATATATATATATATATATATATTTGTAGATATGTATATATATATATTTGTATATATGTATATATATATATATATTTGTAGATATATATATATATATATATATATGTATATATATAAAGAGAGAGAGAGATAATAAAATGATACAATTTAATTTCCCTGCAATTCTTTAAAATGTATAGGGAAAGTATAGTGTCAAATTTCGAGCTTTCAGCTGATTAATACATTTTGAACAATCTAATTTTTTTTTCAACGTGAAGTTTCTGTGTACATATGTCAATCCTGGCTATACAATGTATGTATTCACTCTAGCTCAAAATCTATCCGATGAAATTTCATAAAAATGGGTAATTAATTCACTAACACGTGATGATAAGATTTTAGTGTGATTTGGAAATATGTAACCGACTTTATTTTCTTTTGCATGACGCGTACAAAATTTAAATAATATACTGATAAATATAATAATTAAATGTTTGTTTTATACGTGATTTCTGGTGACAAAAAGAATAAAGCTAACCCCATTACTCTAGGAAAAATTATTGTCGAGACATTTGAGATTTTAGAATTTTTTTGTGAGCTGCAAGCGTGACAAAGTCGTGTGGATTAAATAGATATAAACATTTTCATTAAACATCATAACATGCCGCTTGTCAGTGGCCAGAATGGGAAGAAATATAACTACCTTAAATAAAATGTAATGTTTACGTGATATCTCATTTAATTACAGTATTTTGGTGTTGCTGGACGGAATCGCTATCTTTAGGTACCAAGCTAATAAGTATCTGCACTACTGACACCGAATCCATGCGTATCCGAACACGCGATAGGACATGGCACGCAGATGACATCAAACCTCTGTTTATGTTCTGCACAAATAAAGTCACATTTCCAAGGCAATAATCACCGAATTTTACTTGACAATCAAAATGAACTTCTTTCTTTGCCTCCGAAACCTGTTGATTTTGTTACTGATTTGTTATATGCTGCAAAGTTTTTACTTTATAGTTATTTATTTGTGCAGCAGTTTGAGTGATTTAATATTAAACAATAAAAAATAATAATGGTACTACTGGAGTCAAGTTCAATCGAAATCAAAATGAACTTCTTTACCTTCGAAGCCTGTTGATTTCGTTACTGATTTGTTATATGCTGCAAAGTTTTTACTTTATAGTTATTTATTTGTGCAGCAGTTTGAGTGATTTAATATTAAACAATAAAAAATAATATTGGTACTACTGGAGTCAAGTTCAACCGAAATCAAAATGAACTTCTTTACCTTCGAAGCCTGTTGATTTCGTTACTGATTTGTTATATGCTGCAAAGTTTTTACTTTATAGTTATTTATTTGTGCAGCAGTTTGAGTGATTTAATCTTAAACAATAAAAAATAATATTGATACTACTGGAGTCAAGGCCAACCGAAATAAGTAGTTGCTACTTATTTCGTGCCAGTGCCCTTTAGATATCCATTTATATGTTTTGTGTCAGCTATACAGCTTTTAAAGACTCACTTTTTTCCTTCTTCTTCTTCGACCCAGACCGTCCAACCTACCAGAAAAGTATACGGCTGTTTGGATGGCTGGTAAGTGCCACCCAATTTGGACCGGACCCCAGTGGGGGAGGCATCCACAGGGACCGTACACTCCTTCCCCTACTACCAACCTCTCGGAAGGTCTTGGTCTTACGGACACACATGTTTCACGTGATCGTACTCCGAATGAACACAGCGGCAGTTTTGGCAGTGGCGGAAATCGAATCTAGGCCGTCTGAGTGCAATTCTCGCGCGCTAACCACTGGGCTGTCGCGCCCCACTCAGCTTTTTCCTAGACCTAAAATGAGTATCTGGTAGCAGTTTGAGAAAACGATTTTCTAGTAGATGTCATAATTGAATGAGTAAAATGTTCGCTCACGCGATTGAGAAATTCCGTACGTAAAAGTGCTGGACGCCCTGGGCTCTCCAGCTCAGTCTAGTGGAATTTAACAAGCAAATGCGATATTCTTGTTTTCTTAGGAACTGCAAAATGAGGAAATAACAGCTGAAACTCATCTTGTACACATTTGTAAAATGTATGCGCGAAATAAATTTCAACAATAAACCCACATATGTTTTTGGAAAACGACATAACTGAAACAAAAGACAGGAGTGGATAAACTGAGGCATGCATAGGCCATTTACCTGCATATTTCAATTGCCCTTAGACTTCAGTATTACTAATTGACTAATAATTTGGCATAGAAATAACCTGTGCATAAATTTTACCTTCTTAAATATCGAGTTACGCCCTCACTGAAGCACTCTATATATCAATAGTAATGGGGGATTTTAACACTTTTTTTCTAATGTAATTCAGATAAACAGTATTTCTAGAATAGTATAAATCTAGAAGAATAAATCTAGAGTAAGTCTGTAAATACGAGCCCGCATTTGGCACAAAAAGTAGATTGAATTCGGCTTGCACGTACTTGCTTCCGATAGTTATAAAGTGCAAACTGATAACCATACCAGAAAGACCCGAAAATCTTTAATTATTTTTAATTCCTATAAATCAATTTAATCTATTCAAACATTTACAACAACCTAGAAATGGCTGAAGAGACCTCCTTTTTGGTAAATATTAGGATACGTTTTCGAGAAGTAGGATTTTATTTAACTCTGTTGTATCTTTGTATTATCATCAAGAAACATTTAAATCTAAAATCCCGAAGAATAACCGAATTCTTAAGAAAACCTCTGTGCCGCTTAAGTACCAGGAAGACACTGGTTTTAAGGCGAACCGTATCTACTTTTAAAACAAGGCAAAATTTGTACTTCAGATTGCAAAACAAACGATACAAGCAGAGATACATACATCTGGCAATCATCTCTTGCAGCAAACAAAAGCATCCCTGTTTGCAAAACTAACAAAATAAAGTTTGTGAGCATCTAAGGACGGATTAGGGATAGTATTGTTTGACCCTAATCCTAGGTGGGACCGGAAAATAATCGATTAAATCCTCTTATATATAGAACGATTCGAAAAGTCTTCTTCCTCGGTTCGTTGAAGATATCCTTGATGACAGTTGCCTCATGGCTGAAGTTTATAGTGAGTTGGTTTGGCACTGAATTTTCTGGCGATGAATTTCGATTCTATAAACACTGGTATCCGATTGATCTAGATTTATTTCTCGGAAATTGATTAAAAAAAGATGACGGTTTATCAGAGGATGCTTTTGGGCCGTTTCTCTTCACTGCTTCGGGTAGTGATGGTGGTAAATCTTATAACGTGCAAACTTTCCCACCAAAATTCATTTTATTTATTTTAGAGATAAACACCTTTTTATGAGCAGACTATATTTTCAAAAGCATCCAAACGTAACGATTAAAAAAATGGCATTGTTAAGACTGATTAATATAAATAAGTAGTTCATCTGACCTTGCGTTTCAATTATTCACCTTATAATCCGTTCATAAAATCTAGGTATGACAAAATCCTAAGCACGTTGATTATAGACATCTCCCGATAAATATTATCAATTACTATGCGATCCTTTAACAAAGCGGTGAAACTCGCTATATTTTGAATCAAGAATATTAATTAAAATAATAATTCTCAAGCGACAGGAATTATCAAAAAAATTAATTTTCATTTTTAGAGATATTAGATTATCATCACCGTGCAATATATCCCAAAAGTTGCCAAATTAGCGATATTGCGCCATATTTGTCGCCCATTCACCAAATTTGTCGATAAACGTGACAGGACGATATTGATATTTATATATACATAATTCTCAAGTGTCGGTCTTTCATGCATTTTATAGCACTCCCCGATTAGAAAGTGGGACATAGGTCGGCAAATTTGACTATTTTCCAAATACATTTTTGATTAGTTGCACACCTAAACATTCGAATAATGAAAAAAGTGCGAAATGAACTTCTTCATGCAACAAAAACTTGAAATATTTAGTACAACTAATGTGTAAAATTGGAGTTCTCGAAAATTCATAGTTTTATGGGTCCCATAAACCGATCCACGAAAAGTTCAATTTCAAGGGACAAAGACACTTTTTAAACTAGTTTCCGAATACAGAGAAATATATATTTATATAACGTGAACTATTTCTAAGCATAGTGTGAACCTATTTATAGCTATATCACCTCATTTGTACAGGCTTCCGAAGTCCTAATGGAAAAATTGACGGTGGTTCAGTCCGATGGTGCTGAAATGGTTTTGAGTGAATAAAATGTTGTGAAATAAAACTCAACTTTATCGAAAAACAGAAAGAACTCGATCCAAAATCTGAACTTCTTGTTCATTATTTATAGCTATCACTTTAAGTTTTTAAGATATACTCATTACAAACTTGAAAAATGTAAAATTTTCATACTTCTTCAACTTCACAAGACGATGACTCGAAAGATATTTATTTAATAAGTATAGATTTAGAAACTAAATTTCCTCATACATATTTTTGTCGCTTACTATTTCTATCTAACTTTTATATTTTCGAAAATATTTCGAGTGGAAGTATGAAAAGTAAGGGGGAAAAAAAACTCAT
This sequence comes from Amaurobius ferox, assembly GCA_951213105.1. NCBI lineage: Eukaryota > Metazoa > Arthropoda > Arachnida > Araneae > Amaurobiidae > Amaurobius > Amaurobius ferox. Next base: position 135,542,774 of record OX578148.1, read on the forward strand.
TCGGACAAAAAATACTTTTTTAAGTTTTTTTTTAAAAGTAGAGCTCTATCCCAAACCAAATTATATACACGCTTAGGGCTTTCAAAGAGCTACACATTCTTGCTTATTGTTTAAAACTGACTCTTTCAGTTTTGAAGATACAAGCATTACAAACTTAAAAACGAAAAATTTTCAATCTTCTTCAACTTGACAAGACGATGACTCAAAAACTATGAGTTTTTTTTTCTTTAATTATAAATATAGATTTGAATACTGAATTTTCTAGTAGATATTTTTTTCATTTAATATTTATATCTGTCTTTTATAGTTTACTATATATTGCTAGTGAAACTTGAGAAAAAAGTTCAAAATAGTAACATATTGAAATCATTTTTATATTCATGATCTAGACCGTATTTCCAACAAACAAAACAAAAAATATTTCCCCTTTAATCTATTAGAATCAGGGGACATAAGCGTCCAAAGTGATCACATTTTTCGTGATGCTCCGTTTTTCCGTCACAAGAACCTCAATCATAGATGTAATTCACATCAAAATACTTCTCTTTAACAATGGAAGTAACACATGCACTTATCTGGGATTTGCAATGTCCTACAAAGATCTTTCTAGGATTACTTCACCGAGATTGTGTGACCGTATGAAAATACATTCAAACAATCTCAGTGAAGATCTCTAAATGTCTTTAATAATCTGAAAATTAAAACGCTTCTTCAGTAAGCATAAAAGACAGTTTATTAAATGTATCAAATATGAATGTGTAAGGAGACATTTAATCAACTTTCTTATGTTGTTACGAATGAAGTTTCTTTAATTTTCTGAATTTTCACATACTGATACATCAGATATGAGATGAAGTTCACAATCTGTATAAAGTAAAAAAAGACGGTAAATTTAATAACTCGGAGAAATCTCAATCGAACAAGGCAGAGGTGCGAGAATGAATATTTTCGAGCCGACAATAAACATTAGAATTTTTTTTTTTAACAGCATATGGATTATGAATACCGGATATTATTTATTGTTGTGTAAGAATGTGTTTTTCCTTTACAAAAAAAAAAGTATAATAGCTTTCTTAAGCTTGCCATAGGCCATGACTCGAAAGCAAGTGGATCTTTCCATCACAAAATTATTGACCTAGAATTTAGGGATAAGATAATAACTAAAAACTTTTTATGCATTTTCGAGGTATGTAATAACTCTTATACAAGGTGATTAAAAAAAGATGGGTCAAACTTTACGAGGTGGTAATATACACCAAAGCAAGCATTTTTCGTCACGGTTTACCGGGTCGGAAATGAAATGTAAAGACGCCATTGGGTACTTAATGGTGAAACGGATGAAATGAGGCGAAAATACAAAAATGACTTAAAAGTTATAAAATGACTTTTAATGAACAATAATTACCGTAATGACTCAAAAGAGCGACCGCCAATTTGAATGCACGTCTCACAGCGGCGATGGAGGGATTGGCGAACTCTTTCGAACAGACCAGGGATGTCCCGCACTTCGGCAGCAGCGGCCGAAATTCTGGCGACGAGTTCTTCTTCAAATTCAAGGGGAGTGTCATGGACTAGACTCTTGAGATATCCCTACAAAAAGAAGTCCAGACACGACAGATCGGGCGATCGAGGGGTCCAAACTATGGGGCCACCTAGCCTAATCCATCAGCTCGGAAAAGTGACGTCCAGATAGTTCCTTACCTCTCGCCCCAAAAATTGCATAAGGGCCCTTCTTCTTCCCCAGATGAAATTTGCATACGTAGTTTCCTTCTTGCATACGTAGTTAACCACAAAGTAACAACCAGAATGATGCTTTTAAGTTTGCGAAGCGGCAGCTTCCCAACGAGTAAGCGCCCTATAACGTTTCCTTTTTGACCCGGTAAACTATGACGAAAAATCTGATGTGAGCAGCACATGACTTTCAATGCAGACTCAAATTCATATTTTCTTTATTTCTTTAATAATTCATTGAGTTTATTGCACCAAATAACACTAAATTTGTATTTTTAATTCAATTTCTGTTTTTATTTGGTAATTGGACATTTTCCCAATAGCAACGTAACAAAAATGCAAGAAATCTCAAATATCTTAAGAACAGTTAATCCTAAAGTATAATGAAGTGCGTTATATTCTTTTCCTCGTTAAAAATTGCGTATAAAACAATAATTTAAATGATACATTTCAGAATACGTAGTCTTTTTTTTTTTCATTTTTAGATTTTGGCGATTTTTACGGGTCATTTCGTAAAACAAGGCAGGTTGTTCTTTTCCGAATCGTACCAAAATCTAATCAGCACCAGAGCATCCTACAGGTAACTTATATACCAAATTTTGTGAAATTTGACCAATTAGTATTTTAGCTAGACTGGATACATGAAATTTTTTAAGGGCTATTTAGCAAAAAAAGGCGGGTTCTGTTTTTATTAATCCTCCCAAAAACTAATCAGCACCAGGGTTTCACCCAAGTGACTTACATACCAAATTTTATGAAATTCGGTCCATTAGTTGAGTTAGAGTGGATACATACATTGCAGACACACAGACAGACAGACACACACAGATACATCACGCTAAAAATAGTTTTTTCGTATTCTAGATGTCTCGAAACGTGTAGATCCGTCGAAAACTCGAGTTGCGATTTTCGACATGATTTCAATACTTTCCCTATACAGTACCATATATTGCAGGGAAAGTAAAAAATCTGATGTGGGCAGCACATAACTTTCCCTGCAGACTCATATTCATATTTTTTTATTTGTTTAATAATTCATTAGATTGAGTTTAATTGCACCAAATAACACCAAATTTGCATTTTTAATTCAATTTTTGTTTTTATTTGGTAATTGGACATTTTTCCGAAAACGGCGTAACAAAAATGCAAGAAATCTCAAATATCTTGAGAACAGTTAGTCCTAAAGTATAATGGAGTGTGTTTAGTCTTTTCCTCGTCAAAAATTGCGTATAAAACAAGAATTTTATGGATACATATGAGCATACGTAGACTTTTTTTTTAGATTTTTGCGGGTCATATCGTAAAAAAAGGCAGGTTATTCTTTTCCTTCTTAAAAAATCTGATGTGGACAGCACATGACTTTCCCTGCAGACTTATATACACGTTCTCGTTATTTTAATTAAATTTAATTCACTTTTAATTCAATTTTCGTTGTCATTTGGTAACTGGACTCATTTTCAAAGGTGGCGTAGAGAAAAACGAAAAAAATAAAATATCTCGAGAACGGCCAGTCCTAGTGTAATGGGGTTGGTCTTATTCTTTTCTACGTTAAAAATTACGTATAAAACAAGCATTTAATGGATATATTTGAGCATACGTAGTTTTTTAATTTAGATATTGACGATTTTTGAGGGCCATTTTGCAAAAAAAAAAGGCAGGTTGTTCTTTTCCGAATCGTACCAAAATCTACTTAGCACCAGAGTATCCTACAAGTAACTTATCTACCAAATTTTGTGAAATTTGGTCAATTAGTATTTTAGCTAGAGTGGATACATGAAAATTTTACGGACCATTCCGCAAAAAAAGGCGTGTTCTGTTTTTACGAATCCTACCAAAAGCTAATCAGCACCAGGGTCTCACCCAAGTGAACACCAAACCAAAGCGAACACCTACCAAATTCTATGAAATTCGGTCCATTAGTTTTTCAGTTAGAGTGGATACATACATTGCACATTGCACAGACACACAGACAGACACACACACACAGACGTCACGTTAAAAACAGTTTTTTCGCATTCTAGAGATTTCGAAACGTGTAGATCAGTCGAAATATCGAGTTGCGATTTTCGGCATGATTCCAATAATTTCCCTATACACTACCATGTATTGCAGAGAAAGTAAAATGCTTGGTTTAGTGAGCACTACCACCTCGTAAAGTTTGCCCATCCTTTTTGAAACACCCTGTATATTCTATAAAAAATCAAAATACTGGACAATATCGAGAATGCATTTAAAAATAACTTTCCTGAACACCAAATGTACTAAGTCTGCATATGTAGCTGAATGCGCAATTGATGTAAAGTAGAAGCAAACGTTACGTTACTACTATTATCCTGATAGCTGACCGGCAACAATAAAACTAGTAGAGTGATCATGAGTATCCAAATTCGATACTTAAGTATTCAAACCCCACCATCTCCAAAGTGTGATATCTGAGATTAGGAGGAGAACACATATCGTCATGGGCGAACGAACCCCGTATAACGAAACTAAGCTGGGTGATTGGTGCTTTCGATGAAATGGCAGCCTGATGCTTCTTGTTCTTGGAGGTCAATTTTAAAAAGAAAACAAGAAGTAAACTGCATCAAGTACAAAAATATAATTTTATTTGTTGCTTGGTTCATGAAGAAATTTTCGGCTTTGTTAAATTAATATTAGATTCGCTATCTGTGCTACGCAATTTGTGTCTTCATATTTGCACATTGGAGAGGACGCAACTTGCAATGGGTCTCAGGAAATGGCAATAATTTGGCCCGACATTAATTATTGATATGTTCAATTTCTCTTTTATGTTGCCAAATACTTTTACATTCATATATTACTTTCATTATACAATACATAGTATAATGTATAATGAAAGTATTGCGATGGGGTTGAAAATTCGAATTCAAGTTTTCGACAGGAGAACACGTTTCAAGCATCCCTGATCACGAATCGAACATTTTTGAGGTGGTGTCTCTCTCTCTCTTTTCTCTCCTTCTCTGTGTGTGTGCCAGTGAGTCTGTGGAGACGATATCTCACGAACGAATGGGACGATTCAAATGAAATTCGGTACAAAAATCACAATCCGTGAATACTGGTAGCCTACTGTTTTAATACACAATCGAATGTTCAGAACCTCCCCTCTAAATTTTTGAGTGATTTTTTTTTAAATCATCAAAAAATCAAAACCTTTAAGAAAGTTACGCAAATAGACATTTCTTATGTAATTTTTCCTTAGAAAACGATTGACAAACTTTCGAACGTAAGCATAAACCGTTCTCGAGATATTGCACATTTTTCAAATAAATTTATCAAAAAATCCCATAAATTAAAAAAAATATTAATTGTTGAGAAATATGCTCATTTTATATGTAATATCATGCGATATGATATCATGCTGGTGACATCATTCTTGTGGATCTACCTCGTTTCCATTCATGAGAAAATATACTTTGAGTAATACTTTTGTATTTGAACGCCAAAGTAATTTATCTGCTATAAGAATAACTTATTTGTCCGTCCATAACGCTTGGCGAGATTTTGGCGACGAATTTGACGAAATGTCGCCAACTTGGCGACGTTTTAACTGTTGCAAAATTAACTAAAATCTCGCCAAACGGATAAAAATGACGCTAAATCAATGAAAATGACGACTAATTGACGGAAATTTAATATCTTGGAAAGAATATAAGTATCTACTATAATAATCTATTTTTTATTTTTACTGTAAAAGTAGTAAATTCATTGCATTATATAAGGAAAGTCATGTGCTGCTCACATCAGATTTTTCCCATTGTGTCTAACTGATGTTTGCAATTGGATAAAAAGTATAATAACTTTCGCTTCTACTTCAAATTTTTCATTTTAGCATAATATATAATATCTACATTTCATATTTTTATAAACTGATTAATGAACGAGATTAAAATGTTTTATTGACTATTTTATTCACATTTGGGTGCGAAGATAATTTTGTATAGCGAGAGAAATATGTTTATACTTTTTATTTTTAAAGGGAAATTAAATTAAATATATTTAATGGGATTTTTTGAAAAACACTACGATTTAGAATATTACTACAATTCTCACGTAATTTAAATCACGAGCCATGTCGGGTATATCTGCTAGTATGACGAAAACTAAATCATGATTACTCTAAAAACCAAAAATTGTTCTGAATGATTGATCTAAAAACCACATTAAACAAAAACTTTTTATAACTACACAATTATACGGTACACCTATTTGTTATAGTGAATATACAATAATGAATATATGTATATATATTTTGGAAATTAATAATTCAAAAGCAAATTCACTGACTCCTTCGTCAAGTGGAAACTACACTGCGTTTACTTACAATGCATGTTTTGAAGAATACTTTAGTTCAACGGCGACATAGAAACGGAAGATCGTTCATTTTATTTATAAAATATGAATATTTTAGACTTAATCTAAAAAAGGTTCCAGAGTTAAGCCTGTCACACTGCTTTAAAAAGAACAGCAGTTAAACCTGTATTATCAGAAGAATTAATAAATTATTAAAAATCACTATGTGTGAAGTAAAGTCAAAGAAAGTCACAAATACAAAGTTCTGAAAAAAATATATACATGAATAAGCTCGAAGAAAAAAACAATGCGAGTTATACCCGGTTTACAAATAGGCATTAAGATCGAGACAAACTAAAGCGATTATATCCCTGCTCTACAACATTTAGGGCAAATGCAAGAATACGAGAAGATAATTAAGCGTAAGAGAGACTGGAGGATGAAGAAGACTTCGGAGTCTTCACGGATACAGCGTGTTCACGGTATATTAACGAAAGTAGAAATTTCCAATCGGGATAAGTCTACCGGGAAAAATGATTTTAAGTAATAAAATAGACTTTTCTTGTCTGGCATTTCAATTTCCAAATTTCACGTTCACTGCTACACTACCTTTATAACGATGCTATATTTTTTACTTTCGCAGACTATATAATATAATGTTTTCACGAAAATTTTCGAATTCGAGGTTTTGATGTTAATATATGTTTCAAGACCTCCTGAATACGTTTTTACCCGTTGTCGTCAAGAAAAGCGCCCAAATTCTAATGCCAAATTCACTGAGCTGTGAATCTTGAACAACATTATTCCGCTGTGAAAGAAGTAGCCATTGCATTGATTATGTAGGGAAAGTCGTGTGTTTCCCACATCGTATTTTTTATTTTTCTGATGACATATTATCCCTTGAAAATTGAATTTAGTCAAATGCGAAAAATTTTAAGCATTCCATTGATATCTTTTACACAAGTGACATAATTCGAGGCGTATATATCATTTTTATTTTTTCATACTGTGTAATGTTGCATAGAGAAAGCATTGTTTTCACGAAAATTTCCGAATTCAAGATTTGGATGGCAACATCTTTTTTAAGATCTCTTGAACACGTCTTGACTAGTTTTGGAGTGATGTCAGTCTACATATCTATCTGTCTGTCAGTGGTCGAGGTACACGATAGCGGCCACAAATATTAATATATTTTCACGAAACTTTAAATCCGGCTTTGTTATAAAAAAAGCTAGAACTAGATTGATTTTTTTAATTTGAGCAAAAACTTCGAAATGGATTCAAAATTTTATATTTTTTTAACATGGCAGCATCGGACAAAATGTGACACAATCATGCATGGGTTTATTTAAGGCTCAAGGATCACGAGACTACTTCATAGTTTCAATCATTGTTGTGAAAAATAGCCGGATACAATTTTTTTTTGTTCGTGACGTGATTAGACACCCCCCCCCCATCGGAGGCAAGTTACTCCCCCCCCCCGCACCAAGGAGGGTACATTGTCAAGTACGGTATCAAACGAAAGATTTTTTCAAGCCTTTTAAAGTGACAGGTAACACACTGTAATTGTAATATTTTGGATCCACAATAACAATTTTTTCAAAAAAATTCTTGTAAAGTTTGAAAAAAAAAATTACTAAAAAATGGATTCTGGTATAAGGAAGTCGAGTTCAGCCCCACTCAAGCTATTCTCATGAGGCATTACTAAATTGCTAAATCCAAAACTCCAACATTATTAAAAATATTCTTTAACTGAAGATAAAAATATCCCAGTACAACAGTTTTGTTTCGGGGGACGAGTGGTCATTTCAATTAAAGCTCTTTGGGTCCCAAACATTTTAATGTCACAGTTTCGAAAAGAAAATTAGAATCGAATGGCACGCGCAAAGCATCATGTTCAGTTAAGTACTCAGCTATTTTCCTTTCGCAGTCGTTTATTTTTAACCATCATCAATGAATAATGCATATGGGGCCAAGTTCAAAACTGCCCAGGCAATGGCTTTCAAAGATACTCGATCATTCCCGAAACAAAAGACTCATACTCATAAACAATAGCAGATCATTTCTAGCTTGCTAATGGTTGAACAAGATCTCGAACCCACTAATAAAGATTCCAGGAAAAAAAAAAAAAAAGACGCGCGATGTTTGCTTCAGATTACCTTGAAGGAGATTCCGGATATACCTATTGTACACTACGAGGTTTTGTTTTTGCGAGGAACTGCATAAGAATGCAAAAAGGGGTGATGCATCTAGTCACGCGGCTATGATCATTTCTTACATTCGTTACGAATATTTTTTCTGCCTTTGTTTAGGGCGAGGAGGGTGTATAAAGATCTTGACGCTTTTCAGTTTTCGGCTTGCAAATGTCATGCCATCATGCTCGCCCAGAATTATTCAAAATGCCCCACATTCAAGTGGGTGTTCCGTAGATGGAATAAGAAACGACATAGCTTTTGTTTAGAGCTGTATTTTACAACTAAGATTCAGACACCTAACTTTATGTTTGACCCAATTTCATTAAATTATAAAAATTGCAGCTGGTTCAGTTTAGTTTTCTAATAAAAATGGTACTGAGACTATCAGATCTGACGAGACCGCCGTGACAGAAGACAAATTATCTGTGGTTGTTCGTCAGAAGTTCGTCGTGAAGGTCCCGGATCAGTTCGTTTTTTACCCTTAGTTTTAAGCGAACATAACATGTAGTATCTATTTATAATGTGCCCGTATTTAGGCAATTTCGGGATAAAAAAGAGAAGTGTATTAACATTTAATGTATTAACTTGATCATTGTTAATTAAACCCCGATTTGCTTATTTTCAACAAGAACATTTTTACACTTTCCCCAATTTAATGAACGAGATGATACAACTAAAAATTTAACCAGAAGATAAAAATTAAATAAAACCAAAAAATCTTATGTTCGTTCATAAACAGGTGTAGAAGTTTAAAGAATGGTGGTATAGTCTGAGGGTCATATCAGAATCAAACGATACAAGTACACTCTGCTACAAAAAAATATATGCACTCATAAGAAATTGAGCTACAGCTGCGAAACTCGGCAAGTATATATCGTTTGAGGAGATATACATATGGTTAAAATTTGGGAAAAAACGCTTTATTAAGAAATGGTGACAACAAGATTACATTTTAGAAAGTAATACATCCTCCTTTGGTACATCCGTTGCTATACAAACCGATATTCGCTGCAGTATAGAGTCAAATAAGTTACTTAAGTCCTTCTGCAGAAGATTCTGCAACAAATGTTACAATTGATCAGCTAATTCAGTCGTATTCAGAGAAAATTGCAATTGGAGTCCCAGCATGTCCCAGACGCATTCTATTGGTGATATGTCTGGGGATCTAGATGGCCATGGAAGGGTATTAAATCCTCGAAGACATTGTTAAGAAAGCCGTGCAGTATGCGGTTGAGTATTGTCTCGTTGGTAAATGGAACCTGAGTGACTTGAAAGCATAGGCAGTCGATGTACAAGTGAGTGGTCAGGCTAGATTTCAGCACAACTAAAGGAGATCGGCTGTCCCACGAGAGGATTCCTCCTGTCACTCCACGGGTTATGATCGTGTGCCACTCGACAACTAATGCAGGATGGGAGCGCTGGCCAGCCTTTCTCCACACACTTGTACAGCGGTCATCAACACCGAGAGAGAAGCGGGATTTGTAGCTAAAAACAATATGCCTAAAATCGGACACTGTTCAGGATAACTGAGCTGACCTACTGTTTATTGCTCTGCTGGGTATCAAGTTTTATTCTGAATTCCAGTTCCCAAAGGAGTCGAAGTTGTTCGTCCATTTGAACTCAGGCCGATATCCATTTCATCCGTTCTGCTGCTCAAGTTCCATAAGATCTTGGCAGCACGTCTTAATATCTTTATGGACATGAACACGTTAGTTTGGTTTTTGTCCGTTTGATGATATAGCACAAGAAATCCGGCTCCTGGAGTCAACTTTACGCAAATGCAAAGGTAAACTACCTATTACTGTTATAAGAACCTCTATCCATTACTGTTATAGAAGGCTTTCATATACAATACTTAAAGTTTACATACAACAAGATGTGACTTCGTGTTAAAGGATTCACTTCTCATTCCACTTAAGAGGTGTGTCAAGGAGATCCGATGTCACCAATTCTCCTCCTATTGGACCTGAATAATGTGTTGCGACAATTTCCATCTACTGAGAGATTCTGTTTGAGTGATCATTAATCCTCACCTATGCTGATGACCTGATACTTATGTCTAGCTCAATTAATGGCTTATAACATACACTAGATTCCATTTGCCGGCTTTACTATCCTGTATACTTAAGATTAACCTCATGAAATCTTTAATTATTTCTTGGGTGAAAGATGGAAAAGGAAGAGAGTGTTATATGACACGAAGCTAAATGCAAGATTAATGAACAGGAGTGTTTCAAAACCGCTAAGTCATATAAATATCTTGGAGTTTCATTTGGACCCCATGGCCATCTCTTTCTATCAACGATGCATCTAGAAAAAATATCACCGATTTTGAAAAAAGCACCACTCAAACAAAAAAGTTGTTTGTTTTAAACACCATGGTTATACGAAGTTTACACACCAACTTGTCTTCAGAAAACGTTATACTGGAGCATTGACAAAGATGGATGTTAAAATTAGAGGCTTTATACGTGAAATTCCCCACCTTCCTCCCGAATTCCCTAACTTGGCATTCTACGTCTCGGAAAGGGATGGCCTGTCTACGATAAAGTGTCCCGCTAATGGCAAGACATCGCCTACATAATGACTCGAACCGAACGAAAATCATTCTTATGCTAGTTTCTTATATCGTTACATCAGGAACAGGAGTCGAAGCTTTAATTATGTTCAAAAGACAAATACACGAAGTGTGGCAGTAATGGCCTGGCTCAGGCGAGTAAGATTCCCTCTGCGCATGCATGGGAAACAGACGGGACCTGAGTGGAACGGATGTGGTCAATTCGATCAGATTTAGATGGGCAGCATATACGGTAAATCCAGAGCAGAAAGGGGACGATAGAAGACCAAAGAGTGCTCCAGAAGTTGCAATCAGGTCTAGACTTGAAACCAAGTGCTATACACATGTTACAGTACTCATAAAATAAGAATTAAAAGGCATGATACCATATGCTCATATTTAAGAATATCTTTCCATCAGCGTGGATGGACTGTCGGTCCACAAAGAGCACAGGTTTAATACTCGTGTGGATGTTCGAAAGCCAGTTCTGGTCGGTTGATGTTCAGGTCGTGGACGACCAGTTCAGCCCAGTAGAAGCACACAAGAATAAAGTCCAGAAATACAGCAACTACATGTACGACCAACTTAGCAGCCCCTGACCCAGTGGAGTCTACTTCATGACTTTAGCATCGAACTGAAGGGGTTGCATTGCCAAGCAGTCTGCTAGAGCTGGTCACCTTGAAGTACCTCTGAAAAAGGGATATTAAAGTGATCGTTTCGAAAGTGATTATTGGTGGTGTGGTCGCATATAGGCATTTTTTGCGCATGACCACCACAAGTGAGAGAAAAGATATTAGATGATGTAACTTCGCAGAATCCTCTTTGGAGAGTCTTGCCATGTGGACTTATGTTTTCTAACTTGGAAAAAAAAATAAGCTATCTAACACTGAAATACTTAACTACTACCAGTTCAAGAGTCACGATTCGATTCCGGAATTTTATGGGTACCCATTCGAATAGATTTATTTAACCCAATCAACGTAGGTGAGATTATAATTTTCATGTTTAATTGCCATTTATAATAGCTTGCTTCTCTAAGCAATGTGGGTGTTACAACAACCCCAATAACCACCCTAAATAGAGTCGCTTTGATTTCGTAAACAACAACATAAGATTGTTAATGACATTCTATTTTTTTTTTTATCTCACATCAAAGATCACAAACCGTGAATTAACAAGCTCTGTAAACACCGAAATCAGTTATCTATTTTTTTTAGGAATTAAAAGTATAGAATAAGAATTTAAAGAAGAAAATACCCCAAAGCGTAGATGTTTGTATAAAAGAAATAAATTGAAAGCTGCGAAGCGTGTACCAAACAAAATAAAACATATGTTTTTTTTTAATTATTATATCTAGATGTAACAAAGATTGTATGATTAAGCTGTGACGAATCTGAACCTCAAGTGGAATTTAGAATGGTTCCAATGTTTAATTTTTTTTTTATAAACTAATATGTTTGAGGATTAATTCATTTGATCTCGTCTAGTACAATCGAACATTTTTCATAAAGGTTCAATCATTTGTCTTATTTACTACATTTTGACAATTTTTTCTTGCAGTTTCATTAGGATGGATGGATGTATGTATCATTGGATGGTAATATTTTTATATCACCAAAACATGCAAATTCATTTCATTACCACATAAACATTTGAAGCTATCACCCTGTATTAAAATATTCTTAATATAAGATTTTATTCTAAGACTTTTTTTCCATATTAAACTATAAATATACTTTTCATTTATTTAATGAAGTTATTATTATATTTAAGTTAAACTATCCTTTAAACACTTAAATTGTCGCAGCTTTTGAAAATATGAAAAAATAAAGGCAAAGCATTGTTATGGGACCAAAAATCTGATTTCCGTATTTTAATGGATTTATACGTTTTAAGCAATCCTGAATACAAATCAGAGGTTTTTTTTTTCTGTAAATGAGATATTTCTGTGCATCAGTGAGTCTATCTCTCGAACAAATTGAGAAAATCGAACGAAATTGGGTGTGACTATTTAAACCAATAAACATACCTGATCTTCCTGGTTAACCAGGGGAAGACCCTAAATTTTCAAACATTTTTTTAAAATCGAAATAAGGTTAAAAATAATTACGTTATAAACTGTGTTCGTAAATAGTTATTCCATATGTGATTTGTTATTTAAAATCGAATGATATAATATATTGGATGCTTACACGGGCCATCCTTGAGACGTTGAATGTTTTCGATCTAGTTATGAATTATTACTATTTGAGACATCAGAAATTTTACTTTTCTACAGGAAGAGTGAATGATATATCTCAAATGTTGAAATCAAAATGAATCTAATATCGGGCGATTTCCATTAAAACTAACCATATTAAAAACTTTACTCAGCGGTGATTTCATATAAAATTGGGTATGCTTATTGACACTGATAACAATACATGATGAGCCGTGAGATCGAGTTACAATAATGTAGCACAATACTATGATATTCATTTGAATTTGAATATTTTTTTCATTTTTTGCGTATTTGGTGCCCTGCAACTGAAGATATTTTGTTCTGCTGTGCTGTAATAATCTTAAATAATAAAAGGTAATGTCTGTGTGTCTGTCTGTCTGTATGTCTGTCTTATACACTATAGGCTCAGCGACCGCGCGTTGCAAAGATACGAAATTTGGCATTGTAGAGTTACGAAATTTCGTTGTAAAGTTTGTGTGAAGGTTCGGAGTGGTCACATACCATATTAATGTAAGTTTTGTTTGGTTTATTTGCCTTTAAACATCATTTTGTCAATGACCCAAATATAACGTCATCATATAACTTACGAAATGTAAATACTTTTTTCATCTTTTACTTAATTCTTGTTTTCTTTAATGAATAAACACATTTGCTACCTTCATGTACAATTTTGAGTTAATCAAAGCTTTACTTTTCCATTTTGTTGATTTTTGCTTAACATTGCTTAACGTCCGTGCTTAACTTTTGGAAGCCAGTGTATGATTTGAACTTATACCGAATATCCATGTTCAGACAATGCATTTTAAGGTAACTTCACGATGGCAAAATTACAAAAACTAAAAATTCTCGAGAACGGTTTATTCTAGCCCATTTCGATTGATTTTATTCGTTTTGTTATAAAAAGTCACATACATAACAAGCATTTAAAATGTTTGAAACTCTATCGAATATTTTTTGAGCAACAGTGGATGTATACGTTGCACAGACACACATACGTGAGCTTATTTCAATACTTATAAATATAGCAAGGGGAATAAAAACTACAGAAATCTCTGAACTATGACAGTAGTGTTCTAAAAAATCTGGAAATTTTGAAGCAAAAAGAAAAAAAGTTTTTCCCCCTTTCTATTTTTCTTTTCATGAAATATCAGAAGAAAAACGGATTTTTTTGTTGTTTTAAATTTTTCTTTATTATTACTACTTTCACTTGCTTCTGAATAGGAATATTAAAAGTGTTAATTTAAAGTGTAAACTTTTTCATACCAGTATGTGTGTCAGGGAAAGTATCAAATGTAGTGCAATTCTTCATGTCATTTACTAGTTCTTACAAGCTATGCAAAATTTGTGTGATCATTAGAGGCACTAAATTTTTCATACACATTCAGAAAATGGTTAAATTTTTTCATGAATTTCCTGCATTCATTTTTACTTTCCTTACATACATATAATGTATATGGAAAGTATTGTGACGGGATCGAAAATTCGAATTCGAGATTTCGACGGGAGAGCACGTTTCAAGCATACTTGAACAAGAATCAGACGTTTTTGAGGTGATGTGTGTGTGTGTGTCAGTGAGTCTGTGAAGACGATAACTTCAGAACGAAAGGACCGAATCGAACGAAATTTGGTAGAAAAATTACAATTCGTAAATACTGGAAGCCTATTGTTTTTAAACGTAATCGAATGTTCAGAACCCCCTAAATTTTCGAGTGAAATTTTGAAAAAAATCATAAAAAAATTAAAACCTTTAATAAAGTTACGCAAATAAGACATTTCTTATGTAATTTTTCCTTAGAAAAAGATTAACATAAACTTTAGAACGCTAGTACGAACCGTTCTCGAGATATTGCACTTTTTTAAACAAATTTATCAAAATATCCCACAAATTAAAATAAAATATTAACTGTTGAGAAACATGTTCACTTTTCATATGTAATATCATGCGATAAATTGGGTGACATCATTTTCGTGGATCTAGCTCGTTCCATTCATGAGAAAAGATACTTTGAGGAATACTTCTGTATTTGAACACCAATAATCATTTATCTGCTATAAGAATAACTTATTTCTCCGTCCATAACGCTTGGTGATTTTGGCGACGAATTTGGCGGAATGTCTAAAACTTGGCGACTTTTTCAAATGCTGCTAAATTAATGAAAATCTCGCCAAATGGATAAAAATGACGCTAAATCAATGAAAATGACGACTAATCGTCGAAAATTGAATATCTTGGAAAGAATGTAAGTATCTACTATAAGAATAACCTATTTTTTTACTGTAGAAGTAGTAAATTCATTGCATTATATATGGAAAGTCATGTGCTGCCCACATCAGATTTTTCAAAAATGCGCAATGATTTAAAAAAGTTAACCTTTTCATAATAAAAATAATAATTTAAAATATATATATATACAACATGTTTTAATTTGTACGTGATGCAAATGTTTTTTCTTAAATACCAAAATTTCCGAAAGAAAATAACTCAAGAGAAAAAATCCCAAAATCCGTTTTTCCCCCAATCTTAAGTCACTACATAGGAGGTGTAGAAGAAGGCGTATCTTGGAAAAGAAGGGACAGGGGGGATCTATGATATTGTTTAGTCAATGAAGGGTCAATGAGTCTGATCAGCCAGGGCGATCTTCCTAATAGGATTATTTATCAGACCCAAGATTTTAATAGGTGGTAGATTTTATAATATGTTAAATTTTCATAGCTATAAATTAGAAAATAATAAAATAAAAAACGGCAAAAATAAAAATCATAAAATAGAATGTGAATGAAACAAAAAGTGCGAAATGTTTGGGAACGCAAAGTTTTATCAAACACTCTCTTTCAGGAAAATAAAAGTTGAAATTTTAAAAGTATGTATCTCACCAAACAACAAATAATAATCATCCTATTCATGCCAAAATAGAAATTTATAAAATTGTGTGGAAACACGTCAAAATAATCAATACTTTAAAAATAAAGACAACTAAAAAATTGACCATAATTAAAAATATTTTATTAAAATCTCCTTTAACGATGTACTAAAATTGCACAGCCATAGCGATTTCGGGCATTACTATGTCCTTCATCAGTGGCAAAGTGAAAATAAGTGACGAACATGAGCTTAAATACAGCCTACAATCGTCAGCTTCCGTTCAGACCCATAGTTATTCTTGGAGTCTCGTTCTCGACTCAGTGTGTTAAACCTTTATATGATTTTCTGAATATTTAATATGTTTTATTTTATTTTTGAGGGCATTTCAATTGGTTACTATTTAATTTATGAACCTTTTTTCTTTTTTTGTATTTTACAGTATAATTATATTTTAAATGCCTCGTATTTAAAAATGCAAAATGATTAATATGTAATTTTGCCTGGCGGTTATGGCTTGTATTTAAGCTTATGATCGGCACTTATTTTCACTTTGCCACTGATGAAGGGCATAATAATACCCGAAAGCACTATGGCTGTGCAATTTTAGTACGTCGTAAAAGGAGATTTTAATAAAATACTTTTAATTATGGTGAATTTTTTGGTTATCTTTATTTTTAAAGTACACATTTATATTCTAAACTTTTTCCTCTCAAATGATTAAGGATTAAGGTCTACATACGTACACGTTCATTGCTGTTGCACTGTATTTCGGAAGAAGCGAATTTATAATTTTTGGGTCAATTAACACATCAGAGTCCTGGGATAACAAATCTATAAATATCAAGCACTTAAAATATAATAGTGAATAGTAGAAGTAAATTATAATTTTAGCACAATATTATACTCAGATGGCATATGCATGTGGATCCAGGTGCGGCATATAGTATATTAGTATGTAAGGAAGGCAAAGTCTGTCTTTGTGATCAGCCAATGTGAGGAATGGCCCTTAACACCCGCCCCTTGACTATGATTCTGCTCTGATCCATATATTGAAAATGAAGACCATCCGAGACGAGGGCAGAACACTTAAGCCAATCAATCCAACTAACACATAAAATACCCAAAATGAACAAGATTAGACCGATAAGAGAAACGCATCTTTTCCATCAGCTAGAGAAAGACAGTTACTGCTGTAAGCTATCGCTCCGTGGATGAAGAGGAGCAGCAGCATCTTTCTTTTCTTTCTTTTTTCTTCCCGCCAGATCTTTGAGTAGATCTGCTCTGATGGGTTAGTAGCACATCTCTGTCGAGGAATAATCACGCCTGACCAGGACAACAGAGGAAAGGATGCGCCTCGTTGGCCATCCCCGGAGAAACTCGGCAAGTGATTGGACGAGGGAATTCGAATCTCCGAAGACATCAGCTGGTGCACGGTATGGAGACGTAGCAGATTCGGATGAGGAAGAGCTGGAGACGCAAGTGCGGAGAGAGGATGTATGTACAGTATTGAATGAAAGTGGTGGAAGAGTTCTTAATTCACAAATGTACATCCCTTATAGAATGCAAAACTGACTTTGAGATTCTTTTCGTCGTCGATCTTTGTTTACGAGTACACAGTGCGATTCTACAGGAAGAACAGCTAGGGAAAAACGATATTTGAAGTTTGAAAGAAAAGGCAAGAAAATGTGGTTAGAGTTCCTGATACTTGGATTTTTTACACTAGCAGGTACTATTCACGGAGTGGAAAATGATACGACGAGTGAATATTCTACAGATAATAGCATAAATTCCGTGAATGAGGACCAGTATGCAACCTTAACTGGAAGAGTAAGTGATACTTTTTATTTGTGAAGTAGCTATTATTTCAAATGAGTAATAATAATAATAAATTGCTTACAAATATATTTTTTATATATATATATATTTATATAATAAAAATATTATATGAAATTCCAATGATAGATTAGAAATAAGTTGTACCTTATATAACCATAACTTAAAATATAATATATATATAATTGTCATATTGTGAAAAACAGTTTTGAATTAGTTAAGAAATTAAAAACTCTTACTAATATTCATAGTATTTATACTTATGATTTCAAAGATTTGTTTAATAATATTGATATAGATGATCTATATAGAATTATTTTAGGAATTTTTGAAAAATATAATATCAAACTAAAATATTCAAATTTTCTTTTTGAATATTTTAGGTTGATATTAGATATTATATTTTAGGTTGATATTAGATTCTCATAAAGAGTGAAATTACTTAATTTCACTCTTTATGAGAATTATATTCAACATGGTGGTAATTTTTTTAAACAACAGTTTGGTATCCCACAAGGGGGGGGGGGGTGCCTCATCATTGTTAGCTAATCTGTATTTATTCTTTTATGAAAAGAACATTAATCCAAGCTTGCATAATATGTACATGCTTAGATATTTAGATGACATATTATGTGTATCCCCTAATAATATCCCTATAGTATCTAACTTTTATCCTAATAATTTACAATTAAATGCAAGTAATAATGAGTCTAATGGTGCAAACTTTTTAGATTTAAATTTAAATTTACAAAATTGTAATATGGTTATAAACTTGTATGATAAAAGACAAGATTTTAAATTTAATACATCAAAAATTCAACATTTTGACTCTTGTTTGCATAGATCTGTTTTTAGAAATATTATAGTAAACCAGGCTCTTAGAATCACTAAAATTTGTGATGAAAATTATAAATTAGCACATTTTATGGAATTATTGAGTACAGCGACTAATAATGCATATCCTCCCAAGTTCGTTAATAAAATTATCAACTCAGTGTATCAACTTCCACTCAATAACATACATCCAAGAAAACTTTCCCAATTATAGTGGCTAACATAAAAAAAAATAATAAATAAAATAAAATAATAATAATATATATATATAATTATTTATTAATTATATAAATAAATAAAAATGAAAAATAGTAAAATAAGTTAAAAAAATTAGAAAAATCAAAAAATCGGAAAATAAGATGCATTAATATTAATGCTTTGAATTTTATTTTCGATAAAAAATTGTAACTTTTGTCAGTTTTAAAACGACGATCAGAGCGCTCTTATAATGGTGCATAGTGGCATTCTCGTTTATCTAGTTTTTCTATGAATTACTTGTTCAGTAAGAATTTTCATCTTTGCTTCATGTTCATATTCTGAATTGCTTATACGGGTTGTTCATATTCTGAATTGCTTGTCCGGTCTCCTGCTCTGACTCACTGGACGGGTCTGGGAGTATTACTGTGAACGTTCGTACTGCCTCCCTGGTTGTATTTCGACTTGTTCATTCCGGTGTTTCAAGATAATTTAAGCTGTTGAGATTGATCGCGTATACACGTGGTAAAAGGAGAAGGGCTCATGCCACATGGTAATACAAATTTTCTTAATGTTTCCTATCTTCATTTTTAATGCCTGTATTCTGAGTTTGAGTATTTATAGTATTGTACTATTGCTCAATCTGAAACAGGCATTTGTTTCGGTTAATTAGAATTAAATACTCAGACCTGAAGAGGAATTTAATTCTGACTAATCATCGAATTTGATCGCCGGTTCTTTTCTCTTATCGGCATTATGGCCGTGATTTTGCTTCTATGGTGATGTTAATATTACTTGAATTTTTTTATTATTACATTTTTCTAATAATTATATATATATATATATATATATATATATATATATATATATATATATAGTAAAATTAATTGAAATACATATGCATGTATTTCCATGGGTTAAAAATACTTGATTAAAAAATGACAGCGGATTAGTTTATATTTTATACAATAAAGGGATGGAACATTGCAGTGCCTCCCAAACTTTGGTACGCATATGTCGCGGGAGGGGCACAAGAAAAGGTTTAAGATAGTCAGCGGCAGAATTAATTAACTTTGAATTTTACCGGTACAAATAATTCTTGAAAAATTCACAAACACAAGACATAGCTGATCGAAAGCCGCTATATTTACCCAGCAAGACGATTTAAATATTCTGACTCTATACAAGAAAAGGTAATTTTGTGATTTCACTTGTTAATATTGCAAATTTTTAAATAGAAACGTTTTTTTTTTTACTCATACATCGATTTACTTTGCAACATAAAACTGCCCCAAATAAATAAACTTTCGGTACCTAGTAGTACTGACCCAGGGGGGTATAACAAGATAGCGAAGCCTAGAAAAGAACCTAAATCTAGCAGTTGTACCAAATTAAAAACTGCTAACCGTTTATTTTTAACTGGCAGAAATGATACAAATACGATGAATATCTATAAAAAATCACTGCTGCCTAAACAAATCTGTACAGAAAATGCTTCATTAGAAAGAGTATGAAAAGGTTCATTAAAAATATAAATGACGGGGTTTGTCGATAAAAATCATCAATGAAATTGAAACATTTTTTTTTTTACTCATACATCGTTTTACATTGCAACACAAAACTGCCCAAATAAATAAACTTTCGGTACTAAGTAGGACTGACCCAGAGGGGTATAACAAGATAGCGAAGCCTCGAAAAGAACCTAAATCTAGCAAGTGTACCAAATTAATAATTGCTATACTAAATAACATTTATTTTCAATGGCAAAAATGATACACATACAATGAATATCTATAAAAAAAAAAAAGCATTGCTGCCTAAACAAATCTGTATTGAAAATGCTTCATTTTTATGCTGAACAGCATGAAAGGTTCATTAAAAATATAAATGACGGGGTTCATCGATAAAAATCATGCATAAAAAGTGGATTTGCCACGGTCCACCTAGAATTGTGGAAACCTTTCTTCGATTAAATATCGAATCGAACGTACGAGTACTTCTTGCAAAAAAGCAAGTTTCTTTAATAAATCATAAGAATCATTTAAAGTATGGCTTCTGACGAGGTTAAAATTTTATTTAATTGAAATTAATATGTTACTTATTCTGATCCATTAAAATTAGTCGAAATCAACTCAAACTACTCGAATTAGTAAAATATTTATCAGCTTGCACAAAAAAGGTAGTTAAAGGTCCCATCTCACACGTAAGATGATTAATATACAATTTTTTTTTTCTGTAGCATTTTTTAGAGAAACCAAGGTCACCAGAAAATAATCCAAATTGAAATAATATAAGAAAATGCTCTTAACTGATGGAGATGTTTTTGAATCTCCCTCTATGCAAAGATTTAAATAATGAATAAAACATCTCTTAAAATAAAATAATAATAATATTAATTATTTAAAATAATCATTAAAGCTCTGATTGATTTTTACATTCTAAAATATATTTTAAAAATAAAATTAACTAAAGCTTTCTTTATATACAATTTTTTTATCCTATGTGGAAGCAATGAAAATATATTTTGACTTCTATAACAGCTTACTGTTTACAAAAGTATTTTAAAAACTGCTTACTTGTGTTAAAGTCTAAAACCTTAACCTTAGTCTAAACCTTAAAATTCATATTTTGATTAATCTTAAGGAAAAAAGGATTGTGCATTTAACATAACGAATAGTAAAAATTATTACTGTATAACTATTACATTTATAAAAAATAAAATGTTAAAAATAATAAAAATTCACATTTACTTTTGTTTATAGCTCAATTGTTTTCCTAAATCTTGATAAAAAATACGTGTTATCCTAAAAAAATGTGATACTAGCTTAAAGTATTATATGAAAACTGAAAGGGGGGGGGTTATACTCGTACATGTAAAATCAATTTTAAATTTACAACCAAACACATTTCAATTAGTCAAAAATATCATTCGTGATAATGAATTAAAAACAATATTATTAATGAACTCAAAATTATTTAAAAAAATACAAATAATATATCATAAGAATTTTAATTTAACTTATCCCCAAATTTTTAATTTTACATTTTTCAAGCAAATCCCAAACATCTAAATGTCTTACTCTTTTCAGATTGCAAAATCGAAATATAGCTCAACTTTTTATCCGAAACATATCGCAATTAGCATAAATTGAAATGAGAAAATATATTAATATATACATTTATCAAGAACACTTAGATATTTTGTGTGTGCTTTCGACGTTTCTGCGTAATCTACTAACTAGTACAATATCTCAAACTATAGTGAGGATGCGAAAAACATCAAGAGTATATTTATTTAACTTTAGATTTTACGAAGTAAATAAATTCTTTTAAATATATATCATATAAAAGAGGCAACTGATCGAAAGGTAACATTTTCACCAACAATAAGGTTTAGAAATATTTTTGATACCATTGTGTACAAAATTATTTTATTGAAGTTAATGTTGTTAGATTTTGCTTTTCTTAAATACTGTTTTATAGCATGTGTATGATAGGACTACATAGAAATTTATTAAAACAATTCAAAATTTATTATACGGTATGAACTAACACAGAAATTAGCAATTAAAACTCAGTTTATAAGATATTCTTTCATTTTTTTCTTAAACCTCAGAATAATACGAATTCGTTGCACTTTTATTACATCCCATATTTTAGAATGTATTTATAACTTTATTTATAAATACTTTAAATAGAAATTCTGATTATTTTCATAAGAACTTTTTTAATATATTCTGTTTTCATAACATTTTTTTAACATATAAGTAAAGAAACTTTCTGCGATGGATAAAGGAAAACTTAAATAACGTAAATAAGTACAAAATTAATTATTTATTAATGTGTGCTTAGTTATGTTGTTTAAGTATTTCCTTAGTACATTCATGAGGAAGTTTTTGTAATTTAGAATTGATTCCTCCTAAGCATTTCATATCGAAATAAAAGAAGCAGGAAATCAGGATGATGTTATGCAAAATAGTTTCAAAGAAGAACATTAGTAGGAACAATCTTTAAAATGTAGTACGCTGAATTTGTAAAAGGGATCCAAGATAAAAAATCGGATGTGTTTTTCCCTTCACATTAAAAGAATTTCAACATTATAGAAAACAATAACATAAATTAGAATTAGAGTTGTTTTATAACGCGTTCTTACTGAAAATCAAAGGGTTTTTCTCTTTTTTTTTTTTTTTTTCCTCCTTATGTGAATAACATGTATGGTTGGTGTTTCTCTAGAGAGGAAAACGGATCTTTACGAAAAATGTAAACTCTTTGGACGCTTATACCCCGGAACCAAGATAAAAACGTAAATAATTTTTCTTGTTTTGTCGGAAATACGGTCCACATTATGAATATATAAAATTAATTTCTATTTGAATATTTTGAACTATTTTTTCGAACAAAAGAGCGAGCGGCAAACTCCGAGCGAGTGTTTTCTCACTTTTCAACTTTCACTCAAAATATATAGAAAACTATAAAAGATAGATATAAAAAGTAAACGACAAAATTATGTACTAGTAAATTTAGTATCCAAAACTATATTTATTTTTTTAAAAAGCTAAAGCCCTTACAGTTTCTTGTCAAGTTGAAGAAGATTGAAAATTTTCCGTTTTACAAGTTTGTAAGGCTTATATCTCAAAAACTGAAAGAGCTATCTTTGAACAATAAGCAAGAATTTACAGCTCTTTGAAAGTTCTACAAGTGTATATAATGGAATTTTGGGTCGAACTCTACCAAACGAGTTTTTTGCCCCATACTTTTACTCGAAATATCTTCGAAATTATGAAAGATCGATATAAATAGTAAACGACAAAATATGTATTAGGAAATTTAGTTTCCAAATCTATATTTATTTTTAAAAAAAGCTCTTATAGTTTTCAAGACATCATCTTGTTAATTTGAAGAAGATTGAACATTTTCTATTTATCAAGTTTGTAATGCTTATATCTCAAAAACTAAAAGAGCTATCCTTAAACAATAAGCAAGAATGTGCAGCTCTTTGAAAGCCCTACAAATGTAAATAATTGGATTTCGGTCGAGTTCTATTTTTTTTTCCGAAAAAAGAGTTTTTTGTTTTTCATTTTTCTTGAAATATCTTCGAAACTATAAAAGATAGATACAAATAACAACCAATGAAATATGTATTAGGATATTTTGATTCCAAATATATATTTATTTATTTTTTTAAAAAAGTCCAGTTTTCGAGTCATCGTCTTGTAAGTTGAAGTATGAAAATTTTAAGTTTTTGAAGTTTGTAATGCTTATATCTTAAAAATAAAAATGATAGCTATAAGCTCTTAAAATTAGGAGCACTTTGAAAGCCCTATAAGTTTATATAATCAGATTTTGGATATTTTTTGTTGTTGTTGTTTTCTCGATATTACAAAAGTTCTTTTATTTCACAAAATGTTATTTACTGCCGTTTTTTTTTAATTGCTTGTTAAAATTCTTGGAAATCGTTTGATTCTTTCCACGAATTTAAAATGTATCCTCTTTCTAAATGTTCATTATATTTCAGATATTTGAAAATAATATATATATATATATATATATATAAATGCATGAAGTATGAAATATTATAAGTAATTCAATTAATGCAAATTCATAACAGTACAATAGAAAAATATAACGGATAATACAGAAAGAAATGTTGAGTCAACAATCTTAAATTTTACAGGATTTACGAAAATAAAGGTATTTTGAGCTTGGATTGCGGAAAATTGATAAATGATTTTTAAATGCTTTTTTTATTTAAAAATACAGATAATAAAATGCAAATTATGAAATGTTTAGTAAAAGAAGAAAAAACTAACCGAAATCTGTTTGAATTCTGGTTTCAACCGAAATAAAAAAAAAAAAAAAAAAAAAAAAAAAAAAAAAACTACAGTAAATACTATAATCAGTTAGCACGATTCGCTTATTATTATTATTATTTTTTTCATATTCAACTTATGAAATGAGAACGAAAATCAACAATTTTTTGCTTAAAAGTTTATAGTTTCCAATGGAATTGCAAGAAAAGCCTCAAGCGAAAATCGGCTATGTAGCCAAATATGCGTATTAATGTATGGAAGGATCATGGAAAACTTCTAAAAAATCAGTAAAAAATTTAAAGATATCGTGACATCCGATTTTCAAAAAAGCATTTCTTGACCGCTAAGTCTTGGGAATGTAGTCCCGAGTTGCACTTGTGCCAGTATCATAGCCATATCTTAACAATTTCCACGCATTTCTGCATGAAATATGAACAAAATATTTTTGAGACATCGTACTTTAAAAAATTATATGCAATTCTAGATTTCACATAACGCATGTACACAAAATTACAAGCCGATACAATAATTATTTTAATTATCACGTCTCTTTAGAATTTTGTGTACTACCTGATAGACGTCTATACCCGATACACGTATGAGCATCTTTTCAAGAGTTCGAAATGTGTTCTGGAGGTTCTAAAAACGCATTTTTCGTAAAAATGTCAAATTCTAAGATGTTCGGAAGAACAATACTTTTATTTTACATAAGTAGTTTGACAAAGTAAAAATTAAAAAAAAAAATTGTTTTAATAACATAAATGCTTTAGTAAAAGTATATATTTTATAACGGAATAAAAATAAAAACCGCATTCTTAATCTTGTAATACCTAATAGAACGTTGTCCACTGAAAAGAAAGCTCAACTTCGCGTACAATGAAAAGAAACTTAACATTCCGTTACGCTGATCGTCTGCACCATCTTTTCACACTTGAAAGATGATTCGGAATTTGAGGCACACAAAAAGTCGTCCCGAGTCATTTAATATTTTTTCCCCCTCACAACAAAGAGAACAATAGGTTTGTGTGTCTTTTTTTACGACCATAATAAGATTTTTTTCTTCCCAATGCAGCAAGCAGTTCGTCACAGTTTCACGAACTAACTGTTGGGTGCTACAATCACTCTTTTTTCATATAGGAGTGCAATTTAAAAGGCTATGGCTCGCTTCTTAGAATGAGAAAAAAATGATAGGGTGCAAATTAAACTTGATACAAGTTGCAAGGTTTGGAACATACTTTGATTTTTGAGCCTTGGAGCGTATTACAGAAAGAGATTACATATTTACACCTTCGAGTATTATTTTTTATCCCAAAATGATTGTGTTACAAATACCAATTTCACGTCATTCGCAGCTAATATGATACAAATGTATCGGATTTTTTTTCATCAACTCAGACGTGAACTTTTAACATTCGTCACATTTTGAATAAAAATGCAGAGTATCGCTGTAATAAAAGCATTGAACGAGACATTTTTCAAAAAGTAAAGGTTTAAGTAATAGAATAACTTACAAACCCATCACAGGAAATGGCTCATAAAAAATGAAATAATAAAGGAATGCATCTACTTTCATTATTATACGGGATATAAATGTTAATATTATACAAGTACCAGACGATATACGTAACATACACTGTTAAAAATTGACAAATCTCTTCTTCATAAAGGTAAAGTTTATGTTTTCTGTCAGGCAGCACAAAGGTTTGCGAGCAAAAAAAAAACTTTTTTACAAAAGGAGAGAAATCATTTTATTTTTTTCATAGATAGCTTTACGCTGTTTAGAAAGTTAACATGTGGCAGAAGGATTCGAGCTCTAATTTCAGATCTATACGTTGAGTTTCAATATCAGTTACAGGTGGTGCGCCCCAAGTAAGCATATATGCATGCTGGCAGTGATTAAAATCTGCTTTAAAATTTAGATACAGATTAAAGTACTTTCACGTGCATAAAAAAAGACAGTAGAGTTACGCCAATTCAGTTCAATCCTTAAGTTGCAAGTCAACGACCGAAGCAAAAATTACTTATTTAATTAGAAACTTTTTCAGCTACAAGGCAGCTAGTATTCTTGATTCTACAGGACTGCTGGGCGCATAACTTTTATAGTGTATATGGAGCGAAAAGTTTTTTACAAAATGCATCACACTCATGAGAACATAAATTTTTACAGAATAAACATTTTTGATAACTTTTAACATCGTAGCACTCAATTAAACTTTCAAAATACGTCCAGTTTAGAAATTATATTTTAATTGGTTTGCTTCTATACCATTTCATTATGGAGGTCCTTGGGTATAAGATTTGAGGTAGTTTGTGGTCCACTCTTTGCCCGTATAAATATGAACAATCTCTCAGGAAATTGTTCGTGCGTGCCTAGATCAAAAAAAAAAAAAAAAAAAAAAAAAAAAAAAAAATTATGTAGTATGAAAGTATGTAGAAAGAGATGATGTGATCTCTTATTTGTTTAAAACTGTAATTAAATGTAACAAAGTGTAATTAGGTGTTTTTTAAAATTGTCCCGTTGTTTTAGACTGTTATGTTAAATTTTCAAATGTTCGGATACTTTTCTGAGACTGTTTTTTAAGATACACAATGCAGTGACTTCGCTTCTTTTACAGCTCAATAGGGATGTATAAGACCTATGGCATAATGTTTCCAGTGTTGAATTGTTTATCAACATGAACAACATGCGAAACGATTTCGAAGTACAAAATAAACTTTTATTTTGCGCAAATCTAACTTAACAATTAGAAATATAGCTAACATTTACTAAGCATTATAGTTCATATATTAAACGATTATAGAAACGAATATTTTATTATATAAAAGGGATGGTTTGAGTTTCAATCAATAGATTATAAATAATTATAATATAATAGATTTGTGGCGATTGTGCGTCGCCGTGGTCCCGAACCAGGGACCTGATGCATTGTAGACCGACATTATAATCACTGAGCAAAAGCTAGCTCCTCCTCTGTTCTTATAATTCGGGTTTTGGCTCGTGAGGCATCTTTGATAGATGTCTTTGCTGGAGCAAAAGCTAGCTCTTCCTCTGTTCTTATAATTCGGGTTTTGGCTCGTGAGGCATCTTTGATAGATGTCTTTGCTGATTAATATAATACATAAAAATTAATTACAATAGATTAAGATTAATGATATTATAATACATTATTAATAGATATAATATAATAGAAAAATATGATTCAAAGTTTCAATTCGTATAATGTTTTTCATATGTCAATATTATATTTAACAAAAACGTTCAATATCTCGAGAGCGATTCTTGTTAGTGTTCTAAAGTTCCTGCCATTCATTTTCTAATGAAAAATTACATAAAAATTATTATTTATGTAACGTTATAAAAGGATCTCATATTTTATGATTTTTTTCGAAATTTTATTTCGAAGTTCGTTCAAAAATTGGAAAGGGTATGGGTGCGAACATTCGATTGTATTTAAAATCAAAAGGGGTCTAGTATTCACCGATTGTAATAACCGTACACACACACACACACACACACACACACACACACAGAGAGAGAGAGAGAGAGAGAGAGAGAGAGGGAGGGAGGGAGGGAGGGAGGAGAGTGAAGGAGTGAGAGAGGGGAAAGGAGGAGGAGAGTGGGTGTGAGAGAGAAAGAGAGAGATCACTTCCAAAAGCGCTCGATTTAAGTTCAGGGAAGCTTGAAATGTGCTCGACCGTCGGAAACTCGAATTTATTCAAGTTTCGATTCCCATCCTTTCCCTGTACATTATATACTGTGTATATTGGGAAAGTAACATTTTGTTCATGCCGCATCACAAATTTATTTGTTAGTTTCTTTTTTATTTTTAATTTCTCAGAACAATAAAACAAGGAGCTACATCTTTCGTTGGTTGGTGTTAACTGACACAGTGATAAATAACTAGATGTAGTAATGTTTCACACGCATCACTTTGCAAACAGTGAGCATTAAAGAATTGAATGATTCGGGGAGTTGAACAACCCGTTATGTTTGTATAAAACATTTTAAATGTTCTGCTTCTGTGGCTCTTAAACGTTAATGGAGGGGGAGTATTGTTCTTTCTTTAGTGTTTTTTTTTCTTCCACAAAACTGTTGATAGAGGTAAGGGGTAATTAAAATCATTGTATGAGGATAAGAGCAAATGGTGCATATTAAAGTATCAAAATAAAATCTCAGATAATTACAACGTTCATTTGAAAGAACCATTACGCAAAGATCTCATCGGTCTCCAGTCAGAGTACAGTAATGCTTGCTCCACTCACGCAGTTAATTGGTTTCAGGAATTTGGGGTGTGAATGGAGGAATTACTGTACAGTCAAGTGCAAAGAAAAAAAGGCATCTGAAATATCTTGCGTTCTAATTATCCGATCGAAACCGTTCACCGTGCATTTTTGCAAGTTTGAAGGGACATACTTGGTTGATTTTAGCTCACTTATATTCTATTAAAATTACTAGGACAAAAATGGGACAATTCTCATTAAATATGGTTTTTGAGCACCAATCGATCGAATCGACCGAAAAAACTTCCGGCGGCAAAATTTCGCGGTTTTACAAAGAAATGTTTCGATCTTCAAATGCTAATTTAACAATTTCACCCAAGATATTTTTAGTTATATTGAAAAGTGTATTAAAACTAGCGACGTGGTCTGGGAGAAGTTGTTTAGATAATGCCTCCCCCTTCCACGTTGGCTAAACATTTACACTAGTCCTCCATTGGGTCAACGATGCATTCACAATAGTCCTCCATTGGGTCCCCCCATCTTATAATCAGATAGTTTCCTACTTTCGATAGTGTAACTGTTCTGATTTTATAATCTTAACAATAAAAACTCGTTTTGTGCTACCGAAGCCGTTTGGAAGGTTTTTTTTTATGTTGCTTTTTTAACAAAGTATTTTGAACATGTTAATTTGAAATATTTAATTGAACCGTGCATTTTGTCGATCTAAGTACTTAAATATATCTCGTTTGGAAATTCGAAATATACGTTTGTTCAAAAATTTGAACATTACTATTTCTATATCGTCCATTTTTTATTTGAAAACTACATTTTCCCAATTAGTGTTAAACGGTCCATTTAATTAAAACAATTAAGCTTAATAGTATACTTTGTGTTTTCATAAATTCTAACGTTTTGTTTTAAGCACATCCCAAAATGCAAGTACTCGAAAATGTAATTTCCTGATATTTCCACTTTCTAGTATAAGTTCTGTCGAACAGTCATGCCAGTAGGCATCTTGCATTATCTCGATAATGCAAATCTCTACAGAATTACTAAATTATTAAATTTTCAAAAAGTGTTATTGTTTCTGGCGATTTCATATTATGACCTCTGTACTTAAACAAAGTTTATCAAATCCCAAATTCTATTTTAAATCCATTTCAAATTCCAATGTCAATGTCAGCAGCAATCTTCCCTTTAATAAATAAATTTGACAAGAAAAAAAAATAGTTTATTTAGTGAAACGATCCATCTGTTTACTTTGTGAGGTTTCTGTCGCTTGGAAAAGCAAGTTTTCTATCCAAACATCAATTCGAAAGTTCTGATTACGACATTCCTATAATAATTCGAAACTAACATTTTGCTCTTTAGTTTTATAACATGTTCTACCTTTTTGTCAAAGATATGAGATCATCGATCCATTATTATCATCGATCTCTCCAATTTACACGTTTGGATCTTAATACCTAAAATACGAATTTGCATACCTAAAATATAAATTTGCAGAAACAACAAATTTCCCGGTGAGTTTTTTCCCCACCCACTGACGTATACTAAACTTAAAATCGGAAGAAAATATAGAATTGTATCTTGCTGAAATGATTCAAAAGACAAAAATAGAAAATAATTTTAATCTGTAAACTCACTCCCATACAATTAGCACGAAACTACACACTTCCTATTGGTCTGATTAAATACCCTGCAAAATTTGGTTGCGATTAGATAAACAATGTGGATTTGCGTATCTAATCAGACATACAAGCATACAGTTCATGATTATAGTATAGCTAAAAGTGGGAATGAATTTTTTCTATTGTGGAGTAATATAGCCACTTATTATTTTAAGTATTAGAATGTTTAAACGAATTCAGCAATGAAAATGTGATTTGTAGTTTGTTTAAAAACTATGTTCAAAATATATCGCTGTTCTTTAATTTATACAACATTTTACATTAATGAAATATTCATATAATTCAAATTAATAGAGATACTGTGGTTTTGCTTAAAATTTAAGCGATGGAAAAGGATAAATTAACAAGCTCGTTTTGGTGTGAATAACATATATGGTTGGGAGTTCTCTGAAGAAACGGAGAGTTACGAAAAATGTTAAACAATTTGGACGCTTATACCCCTGAACCTAAGAGATAAAAATGTAAATAGCTTTTCTTGTTTTGTAGGAAATAGGATCCAAATTATAAATATATAAAAATAATTTTATAAAAATAATTTAATTATCTTAAAAACTAAAAGAGATAGTTATATACAATATATAAATAATAGTGTATAAACAATAAGCAAGAATTTGAAGCTGTTTGGAAGTTCTTAAATGTCTATAATCAGATTTTGGATAGAGTTATTTTTTCTTTTGATAGTACTAAAGTTAAGTTTTATTTCATAAAATGTTATTTATGCTCAATCATTTCAGTTCCATCGGACTGAAGCCACCACCGATTTTTATTGATTTTTATCTCTTGAGCTTCGTATATATAAAACTAAAATGCATTAAATGATATATAAGATATGCAATTTTTTTAATGCACGTGTGTCCAAACACTTTTTAAACGAGGGGGAAAAAAAGCCTATAATGCCTTTCCATTTGATTAGAGTTGACATGTTAGAAGGCCATTCTTTTTCTCATTCTCTGTCAGAGATTTAAAAAGCTAGACATCCGGAACAAAGCTTTTAAACGTTCATGCAGTATGACTACTGCGCTAATTATTTTTATATATCATTCTTTTTATATAGAGCACAATTTGAATATCTATGATTTCCTTTTACACAAGAAATTTCCTCCTTTAACTATTTTTCTTCCCTTCTCAACATTTTCTTCAGCCAACAAGAAAAAACAAGAGCCAACGGTGATTTAAAATAGTAGAGCCAATAAATTCGCCAGTTTAAAGCTCTTGAGAAAAATAATTGTGTGAATTAAATGTAGCGTGCGAAACTGAGCCGATTTAAGCTGTATTTTATTTTAATTTTTGAGTAAGGGATTAATAAGCTTCTGCATTATTTTGATTTTACAAAAATGTATAGGTGGATTTGAAAAATAGTGTGAACTCCGTTACGGTTACTGGTTAAGAAATGTGGATTTATATGGGTCAGTGAGGTTTGTAGTTTTATCGAGTGTGCGTGCAATTATGAGTTGATGTGAAATTTCAAATTTCATTCTAGCTGTCACCTGTTTCGTGATTGCATATTTACATTTTACTATTTGTAGTATAACTGGGTGCATTACAGAACAAAATTGATATCCTGAATTTTTAAAACATGTACTTGCAAACATAATAAGCTTAACGTTTAGATTTTAAATATCTATAAATTGCAGTGGATGCAATTTTTAGTAACGTTCCAATAAGTGAACGTAAAACTGAAAAACATGAAAAAGACGATTTTATAAATAGAAAATTTATTCAATAGAATGAACGGAAAATTATTATAAAAATCACAAAAGATTAAATATTATAAAATAGAATATATGTAACACAACTAAGTTACATGATTGTAGTAAAATGCACTAAAAAGTAAAACATAATTTTTAGTTATCACAACATTCATGGTAATATGTGACTAAAAATAAAATCGCGGGGCACCCAAAAGAATTGTATTTGAACATGAACAGAATTTTAAGAAGCAATAGAAATGATAATATAGAAATGACATATTGAAAATCAGCCATTCTTATATATCATTTCTGTGTTATAACTCCTATTGTTTCTTTAAATTATGTTAATGACTAAATACAATCCTTTTATGGGCGCGCCATGATGTTATTTTGTCACTTATTACAAAGAATGTTGTGATAGCTGAAAATTATTTTTTACTTTTTAGTGCATTTTACTAAAACCATGTAACTTAAAAAGTTTATCTAGATATTTTATTTATTTAGGGTTTGCATTTTACAGACATTCCTTATAATTTGTCTCCACTGAAACTGATCATGGCGAGTTATAAACAAAATGTTTTCTCCCGAAGCAAATTTTTTACATTTACTTGTTTTTTATTGAAACCGTCAAAGTTTATCTATAATTTGAAAACTCGTCTTGATGACTTCACGTCTTTGTGGCTAAAACAATTAAATATACATTGCAATGTATAAAAATGTTAAATAAGTAAATAGTTCAAATGTTAAATATACATTGAAATGTCAATGCCATTCAATTACGAATAAGTGGAGTGGAGAGTAAATTTGCAAAATAAACATGCAAACTCCTTCATATAACTGTAAGTCTATAACACCCCCCCCCCCCATAACACCCATTTAACCAGGGATTTAATGATATTCATAGAAGATCCGTCACTATATTGCACTCAAGATATACCACACTTATGCACCCGTCAGTCGAAGATTTTTGACTAAGATAGTAAACAAGTAAAAGCAATAATGTTACCTGTAACGGTTACTTTCCATGTAACGACGATCTGCACTTGTTATTTTTGAAAAAATCTTTTCAAATCGTTTCTAAAACTTTTTTTCAGTACAAAAAGCGTTTTTATACTTTCTTTGTAAGGTGAAAAAACGATTTTTGTCGAAAACGTACTCAAAGGGTGTAACTGGTATCGAAAAACACCCATACTATTCAATACTAGTTACTTTTCCAATATACTCATTCTTCTATATATTTCAGTTTTTTAAATACAAATTGTTAATTTTTAACACTTTAAAACAAAGTTGAAAAGTGTTTATAACTTTGTCTATTCTGTCTGTCCGTTAGTACGATAACTGCCGTAAAAATGACTTTATCAAAATGAAATTTTAGTATGTTGTTCAGACGGTCTGTGGGACCTATGGGAATATAAATGAATATCACCCAATTAGTTTTAGATTGAATGCGAATTGAAAAAATGAAATACATTGAACCCCATGGGACCTAATTTTTTAAACATTTTTTAAGCGGATTTAAAATTCACAAATTACTTCGAAAATTTATAAAAATAAATATATAAAAAAAAATTCAGCAAACTATATTAGTAGTTTTTTAAATAAAAATTAAAATAATAATTACATCTTTTATATGAAGCGATCACGTGATCATTATATGAAGAGATTACGTGATCCACTTCAAAATAAAATATGGCATCCATCTTGTGTCAAAATCGTGATTTTTAAAGTTCTTTCTAATTCATATTTAGTGTTGTATCCGTTCTAAACCGTTTTATTTTTGCTTAAATTCTGTGCATTTACATACAGAAATAACGCAAATATAATATATTTGAGTTTAAAGGATCGTCCAATTTTGATTATATCTACAACGAAGCCTAATTTTCACTTATGGAAAATGTAAATACCAGAAGATGTAGAATGAGTTGTACAAGAATTGCTGCATTTTTTTAACGCAAAATTATTTAGCTCATGGAGTCTGCAATATAGCTGATATGAATGAAATATTAATTGATTTTACACAGAGAAGGACGATTTTTCGATGAAGTTTTAAGCATAGAATTTAATTACTTGTACCTCCATGGTCTTATGCTTATAAATAAAATAAATTATTATAGTATTGTGATGAATGAAATGAATGGAACAATGTTTATGAATGAAATGCTGCTTTTATAGAGAGAGCCAAGCGTGTTATATTTTGATGACGTCATTTGAATAAATTTATTTTGTTTTCGATGAAGTTTCCAAATGTAATAAATTATTGTAGTATTATGATAATTTAAAAAATATTATCGAGGAATGTATCGCATATTAGAGATGATTAAACCAGGCAATTTATATTTCAATGCCGTCATTTGAATGAAGGTCATTTTTTTCGATGAAGTTTGAAGTTTTCAAATATAATAAATTAATGTAGTATTGTGATAATTTTAAAAACATTACTAAGGAATGTATAGCATTTTAGAGATGTTTAAATAAAATTGCATTGAAGTTGGAAAGTGTTTCATAATCAATGCTTTATGCATGATTGATCTTTCTTGTTATTTATAGCATTTTATCTTAATTTCGATATTTTAATAAACATAAATATATAAATGCATTGGGAATGCATTATGCTACATCCATCGCTTTATAGACTTATGAGATTCGATCAAGATAGCTAAAGATGAGAAACCGAAAAACTTGTTCTACGTTTAAAATCAAACGTGCTATGCCTACGATGCTATGTCTACAAATAGACAGATTCAAATTTTTTAAAATATAATGTTTTATTTTCTGCTTCTTTGATCGCAATATCTATTGTCATCCCAAATTTAAAGATTATACCTTCTGAAATCGATTATGTCAACCATTTTGTGCGACGAACACCAACAATTTCATTATACAACAAATTTCAATATACAAGTGTTTTATGCAAATTTAATAGTTTCATACTATAACTGTTTTGTATTTGAAAATTACAGAACTTGCTTTTAACGTTGCAAACAAAAACAAGCAACTTACAAAGTAATGTATTAAAAAAATGTAACGATAAGTTGTAATTGTAATTATTTAATTTTTTCCACAACTGCAACGATACTTCAGTACAAAGCAAAGATAACATATCCGTTACATACTCAAAGTAACTTTACACAACCTTGTTCATCACTCAGTGACACGTGATGAGAAAGGCTCATCCTCAACCGACATCCCAGCCACGGCAGATCTTTTTAAGTTCAAGGTTCAGATATGTAACACTTTATCCAGCCAGTAATCACAGAACTTTTGCCGTCGGTGGCTCGTATCACATTGTTTACCAACCCACAATCCCTTTTCTCAGGCCAGAAGCCAAGCATAAGAACGCGGTCTGGGGTTGCATAAGAGGCTGCGCGTCAACTCCATGCGAAAGTGGCGATCTCCATCGCCAGCAAAGCGATTCATCTGCCGTTCCTGTCCAAAAACATCTCGATGACGGATCTATTCCGTTTTCAGGTCCTTCATGTGCATACAAAGTAGACTATTGAATGGAAATGCCTGCTTAATTAACTCATAAAAAGGATACCGGATAGACAATACTGATGGCCTAAGTTAAAATAAAGGTTAAAATGGTTCTAATATTTTCAAACGGGAAACAGGTATATGATATGTGAGCGGTTCTCAATGTTTTTGAGGTCCGTGAATTTTTCTCAATACATACTATTTTTTCAGGAATCCTTCTCAATAGAATATCGCCATTACAGCAACTTTTTCAAGTAAAGTTTATTTTAACTTTTTTTTTTTTTACTTTCCATACCATACTTAGTATGTTTAAAAGGAAAATATGAAAATAGTGTGAAGTAAAAAAAAAAAAACCCTCTCAGATTTGGGTGCATTTATGTTTTAGTACTCCTAAAAACAAATCAACCACCTTTTTTTTGCGTCTTTGGACAGAATATATTTCGAACAAATCGAGCGATTTGAATGAAATTGGATACGGTTATTTCAATTGGTAAACGGAAGAGGATATATTTGATTTCTTATAATTTGTATTTTCTTCTACATCGGGCAATGAGCATTATTTATGTAATACAATTTCCAGTAATGCACACAGAAACGTAAAATCCGCATTAACGAAGCATGTATGGCCCTTGATAACGTACATGGTTTCGGAAATGCTTTTCGCTTTATTCAATTAAAAAAAAAAAATTGAGAGCTAGAAAAGGCCTAGCTCATCGTGCAAAACAATATTTCTGTTTTGCAACTTTTCATCTTTAAACACATTTCTTGCATTTACACCATGTATGTTTATGCAGGGAACAAAGGGATTAGTATCTTAAGTACCTGCATTACATATATGATTTATATCTATACTTTCATCTTAATGTGTTGTAAAAAAAATTATTCACCCCTCTTTACCACATGTAATTCTTATTCCATTTCTTAACTTTTATATGGAATAGGGAAAAAGGGGTATTTTATACCAATTTAGTACCTGTTTTATTTAGAATGTTTTCTTAACATGTTTTTTTAAAATATTCAACGGCTTGTCGTATAGTATTTTTGATGTTACATTTACATTTCAGTCCATCTTCCTTTCAGATATGCTATACAGAACATTTTCTATTAATGATCAATCTGAGGTATATATAATTATATAATACAAGTAATATATATAATTATATAATACAAGTAAAATAAAAATTCTTCAATTTTATATATATTATAAATATATATATATATATATATATATATATATATATATATATATATATATATATATATATATATATATATATATAATTAATTGAAGAATTTTAATTTACTTGTATTATATATACCTGAGATTGATCATTTATTGAAAAGTTCTGTGTAGCAAAAATGGAAAAAAAGATGTCTGAAGGAATTATTTGAAATTGATAGTGACTATACGACAAGCTTGTGAAGATGATAAAGAGAACATTATAAATAAAACAAGTACTAAATTGGTATAAAATACCCCTTTTTCCCTGTTCTATATATAAGTTAAGGAATTGAAAAAGAATGACATGTGGTAAAGATTGTTAATATATCCCTTAATTACTCCCTTAGATTAATTTTTTTTATTTTGTGTTATAAATCACATATGTAATACAGGAACTTAAAGTACTAATCCCCTTGTTCTCTGCATAAGGTGTAAAACAAGAAGAGTGTATATATATACACACACACACATATATATATATATATATATAAAATATTAAAATAGTAAATCCAATGGTAGAATGGAAGAAGTAACTCATAATACACTATCTTGAAAAAATTTTTGCCTACAGAATACAATGAAATAAAATGAAATTCAACAATAAAGAGGAAATTATAATACATATTACAGTTCAGAAAGCTAAAGATAATCAACAAATGTCAAAGGAGAGGAATCGGAAAAAGGAATACCAAAATAATATTGCATTGTCATTCTTATTCTAATAAGTTTAGTATATCTAACTATTCTTTTCTGCACACTATCCTAATTCCTTATGCATGCTTTTTATATATATATATATAAAGCATGATATATATATAATTGAAAATTTTTTATAATTACTTGTAATATATACCCGAAAAATACCAAAGTAAATAGCTTGTAAACTGAAGGTAAAGGTGAAAATTTGCAAAACGGAAACCAAGTGTAGCACGATGAGCTAGGCCTTTTCTAGCTCCCATGAAGTTCGGAAATGGAATAAATGGAATAAAGTGAATATAAAAGGATTATGATGAATATGAAAAGCATTTCTGAAACCATGTACGTTATCAAGGGCCATACATGTTTCATTAATGCTGATTTTACGTTTCTGTGTACACAATTGTAAAATGTATTACAGAAATATATATATATATATAAATAGGGTTTCCACACCCCAAGTAGAAACAAAATAGGGCCTATTCAAGACAATTCCTTTTTTTTTTTATAAGGCTATTAAGAACGTAGCAATACAATCAAAGAAAAATTAAACAAATATACATTAGCGGGAGAAAAAATGAAAGTATTATTAAATAAGTATTTTTTAAAGAATATTAAATATATTTTTCCATACTAAACAGAAATAAATAGCATGGGTACATGTCAACTAATTAAACTTTAAAATCAAAGACAACTAAAAATAGGTTTAAAAGTCCTTTAATAAAATTTCCTTTTCTTTTCTTCGGCCGATCGGCGAAAGAATGGTGTAGCATGGAGACTCAGCCACTTACTGAAATATCAGTCATGGGTTCGTCACACACACCGCAATTATGTGCACAAATATTCAAGATGGACAATAGAAATAGATGAATTAAAAAATAGGACCTTTTTAAGGTCTTTCAATGAAAAATAAGGCCTTTTTTAAGAACCCTTAAAAACAAAATGAAAAATCAGGCCTCTCTAAGGGTTTCTCAAGGCCCGTGGGTACCCTGATATATATACATATATATATATATATATATACACATCGGTATATATTATCGGCATTGTGGCCGTGGTTTTGCTGCCTTGGTGATGTTAATATTTCATGATTATTTGAAATGATTATTTTTTATTACATTTTTCTAATATATATATATATATATCTTTATATATATATATATATATATATATATATATATATATATATATATATATATATATATATATATATATATATATATATATAAAGGTTTGAAGATCCAATGAAAGAAAAGTGAGAAGCTGTAACACGAAAATTCAACTATCTAACAGGCTTACGAAATAAAAGTGTAAATCAATAAATCTTCAAGCATATGGAAAAAAATAAGAAAACAAATAAATAAAATAAATATCGAATCAACATGTCAATATATATATATATATATATATATAAGGATATAAACAAGAAGAAAAACTAAGCGAGAACAGGAGTGACCATATGATTTGCATAGAATGGCAGGGGTGGATTGCGACACCCCTTTCCCGCTTAAAGCAGCTTTTACGACCCGGGCAACGCTCACGGCACCAATGTAACTCAATGGTCAATCTCCCACATGTGCAAAGACAGAAGCACCCGAACGGACACAAAAGCAAAGATGGAACCAAGCATGGAAGAGATACACCCTACAATCCAGCTTTAAAACACAACATTTTATAAGGGAAAGTCGCACATGCGCGATAAGACTTCATGATGATAGGATCGCAGATATGAAAATATATATGATTAAGAATACTCATTTAGAATCAAACAATGCACAATTTCTTTCTTTGAAAAAGGAATAGTAAAAATGTTGTAAAAAATATCTAGGGTAATTTCTTTTTAATGCATCATTTATTATTTTATTACATTCATAAATGCAGTCTTTTTTAAAAGTACTGTAGTTTCTGTTTCTTCTGAAGTACCCGACAATAATATTTCTGAATATATTTTTAGTGAGGTTTGAATTCCAATCAATAATATTATTAATTTTGATATTGTATGAATTTCTCTTGTCGTGTATGGTTGTATAAATTCCATACTGTTGGTGTTTTCTTATTGACAAGTCCAGGAAGTCTGTCGATCCATCCTCATTGATCGGGTTTTCAATTAAGTCTAATTCCCTTGGGTAGAATGCAAAATCTATGTCAGGGGTGTTTTCATAACCCCCTAATATCACATCGTCAACATAATATATATATATGTATATATATATATATATATATATATATATGTTCTAAAAGAACAACATCTCAGATATAAACAAAGGGGGATGGCGAAATTTCCTTATTTAGCTTAGGTACTCGCTTGTACGTTTTATTGATAAATCTGACAAAATACAAAATAAATAATACAGAAGAATAAATGCATCAGGATAACTTATAAGTGACTTACCTAACATCCGTCGTATAGTTTTAGAGCTGGAGTGGATAAATACATTGCACAAACACAGACAGACAGACATACATACATACATACATACATACACAGTGGCGTAGCTAGGATTCGATTTCGGTGGAGGGCACAGACAGTTTTGTCAAAAAGACTATTATACTAAATAATCCTCACTAAATCATAAATTATCTAATTACAAAATATTATTAATTATATTGATTAGTTGATTTATCTATATAATTTTAAAATGGTAAATTACTTTAATCTTTGCGCGTGAATATTATAATTAAAGCAATTAATTGATTTGAAGGTAACAATGAAACAATATTTTATAAGCATCTAATAGATGGTTCGTAATTAATTTAAAGTCGAATACAAAAATAATTTATACATGTTACAATTTGAGACACCTGTTGCCTTTCGAAAATACATTAATTATTTCTTCATTAGAGACTACGATTTCCCTGTGTATTGACATCAAAGCAAAGCCATTTAGACGCTCTTGGCCAGTGTTGTTTCGTAAATATGTCATGATGCGTTGCATCGTCGAAAATGTTCTCTCAATGGATGCTGTAGATACAGGAAGAGTGGCCAGTATCACAAGAAGAATGCGAATGTTAGAAAAAATATCCTTTTCACAATTTAACAGAGCTTTCACGGCATACCTTGGAGGAGTTTTTATTCCATCCATTTCATCTTCCACACATCCCACTCTCTTTCCAAAATCGAAGCATTTGAGTTTACTAAATCATTAGAGTAGAATTCAAACGCTGGTTTCAAATCGGAGAATTTTGATTTGATAACACTACTAGGGACTAAGCATTGCAGCCCAACAAAAATGCCTTTATGTTCAGAAAACCTTTCGTGAGGCGATGAAATTATTCATCAAGAAAGGGAATAAAAAAGGTACGACGGAAGTATTCTTCAGGAGTGGTGGCAGGTATATTCGATCGGTGTCGTTGTGTTCCTACTATTCTTGGCAGTACAGGCGGTTGTCCAAACGAAAGAGCCAAATCTGATGCTCTTTCAAATATGACTTTAAACTCTTCTTCCGCTTCCTGTCTCATTTTTCGTAACTTCTTCACAAATAACTCAATCTTCTCCAAGGCAATCACTATATCAACGTGTGTGCTTTGTAAGTACTGCGATAGAATGCACGTTAAACCCAGCATTCTATCGCTGACACACAAGGCCACTAAAAAGGAAAACTTGCACAAAGTAGAATGTAGCTGCTATGCTTTGGAACCGTCATCGCGATTTTCCTCTATGATTTCTTCCAGTGACGATATCACTTCAGAAACAGTTTCACAAAATATAGAAACACTCTCATGGCGTTCGACCCATCTCGTTTCACAGTATTTTTTCAAACTTGAAGACGAATTTCCTGATATTTTCAAATTATTTTTAGGGATCGCACCTCGCCGTGCTGAACTCCTGAAAAATACGCAACATTCCGTGATCATCCCAAACGCATTCCTTATGGGTGAAACTTTAGCAGAATCAACCAAACACAAATTTAATGTATGGGATACGCAGTGAGTGTAAACCGCTTTAGGATACTCTTGCTTGCACACAGTGGAAAAACCCCTTCATTGCCTCTGCTCCATCGCAACCTTGTCCACGCATGTGGGATAAATCCAGCCCAAGATTCTGTAGCTGCGTCTTAATAGTGGTGGCCAGTCCTTCTCCCGTCACATCGTATACAGGTACAAATCCAAGAAAATCTTCCCGAAGAATACAATTTTCATCAACGAACCGAACGCATAAAGAAAACTTTTCGATTCTACTTATATGTGTTGTTTCGTCTGCCAAAACAGTGAAAATTTTGGCATACTGTATCTTCTTGATAACTTGCAGCTGGATATTCTACCCGATTAAATGAATAATTTCATTTTGAATTGTTGGGCTAATGTACAGCGCATTTACATCGGCACTCATAATATGTTTCCTTAGAATACCATCGTCATAATTGACACTGTATCGAAGAAGTGCTCGAAAGTTACCATCATTATGATCTGGCTCATTCATAGAAAGCTTGCCGCTCGCTGTCTTTGTGAAGACGTAGTGGCATCTCTTGTCTTCCACAGAGCTTTATAATTTGAATAATTATTTTCAATATCTCTCAATTTCTTTTGGTTTCTTCTTCATTTCTGGTTTTTAACATATTACAAGTACTTGATTTATTATTTCGATGAACATGCAAAAAAATACTTGCTTACAGCGGCATTTTTATGATAGATTGATTTCGCATGAGCTCTAAATGATTCTGTAGCATTCTTCCAATTCTTGAAGAGCATCCTAATCAAACAGCCTAATCATTGGTGGAAACCTTTACCAGAGGCAGAATCTCGGTCGATGAGGAAAAGGACACATATTTTACAGAAAGCGCTTTGAAGAGCGTCGGAAAAGGCAAACCATGGGAACCTTACAAAGCCACGATAGATGAAATTTTCTATTTTTCTCTCCTATATACTGAGAAATTAATTTGTATTTAGAATCGGGAGGCCACATGTTTTCCAGTAAATTGGTTTTGGTATTGTTGTCCCAGCCGCTGTTTAAGTTCTACATATAGACCTATATCCCAAATTGAAGATACCGAAGCTGAACAAGAAGGGGAGGGGGGTCAGTCCACTTTAAAACCCGAGGGGTCAACGGTACAGCCGTAAAAAAATCATTGTGTGATGTCTCAACATTCATCCCCCATAACTGCTTTCAATTTCCACTTTCCCGAGAGGATAGTGAGGGAAAAACCTATCATGATCGGTTTTAAACAAAGGCGATGGCTACCAGGGCCTTAGAAGATAAAAGCGATCGAAAATTTCGTGGATTTGGATTATTTCAATTTGAAATGGAAAAAACCGACGGCACCAAATATCGCATTTTGAGGCACATAAAACAATTTTAATTGACAACATTGTATGAAAA
Organism: Amaurobius ferox; assembly: GCA_951213105.1. Classification (NCBI taxonomy): domain Eukaryota; kingdom Metazoa; phylum Arthropoda; class Arachnida; order Araneae; family Amaurobiidae; genus Amaurobius; species Amaurobius ferox. The sequence goes on from OX578148.1 coordinate 135,585,636, forward strand.
AAAAATGCGTAATTGATGAAATATAATAAAATAAAAAATACATATATATATATATATATATATATATATATATATATATATACAGGGTTCCCACTTATATCCGTTACACCCCCCCCTTAACTTCTAAACGGTGACAGCTTAGGCCATAAAGTTGGTGTCTAGGTATAGTAAAAAGGCTATGCGCTACTCGATGAGACAACTTACAACGCCATCTATCGGCAAATTTTGAAATTAGCTGTCCTATCTCGTAAACGGTGAAAGATACGTGAAAAAAGTCAATTAGAAAGTTGTAGAGCACTCTCGATTTAGTACGAAAAGATACCTTGCGCACATTAATACTCAAAACAGAATGCAAAAATTGAACATTTGTTTGATTGTGAAGCGAGAAAAGACCACCTTACAAACTAAATACGAGCCTGTGTTGTAGCGCAGGGGAAACGCACGTGATTCGCATTCATGAGGACCATGGTTCTGTCCCCACCGGTTGCGTGTTTTACTGAATGTCTCTACAAACCATGAAAACTTTCTGCTGATCTTGCAAAATCGTCTCTCCAAACACACAGCTCAACTCAACCATGTCTGGTATAAAAATCGCATGGATCTCATGTATTATGCAAATGAGCATGGAACGTCACACCTGTTCACCAGAGACTACTACTATAAAAAGGATGTTTCTGCTGGGTTATACGTTAAAGCGGGGAGTTATGGCAAAATTTGGCAGTAACGAGTATTGCGAGATGTTGTTAATTCACGGTGAATGTGGGCGTAAGGCAAAATCAGCTGCAAGGCTGTATCGTGAACGTTTCCTTCCAAGGCCCGCATCCTACACGGCAGACCATCTTAAAAGTTGTAAAACGTTTAAGGGAGACGGGCTGCGTGACCAGCCGACCTCGAATTCGTACATCTCGTAATGTAGGACGCAAAGTGCAACCTGAAGATGTGCTAGCATACGCTCTCGCCCATCCTCAGAGCAGCACAAGAATGATCAGTGAAAATTGTGGCCTCTCAAAAAGCCGCGTCTGGAAAATCCTGAATGAATCAGGTGCTCATCCATACCGATCCACACCTGTGCAGGGATTGCTGCCATGAGATGCTAAGAGACGTTACACGTGGTGCAACTTTGTGATGAATAACTTAGAGGTCCACCCAACATTCCTGGCTGACATAATATGGACGGATGAGGCATGTTTTTCGAGGAACGGAATGTTTAATAGACAGAACGTTCATACCTGGTCGCTGGAAAATCCGAGATATGCCGTCGAAGTTAGACATCAACAACACTGGTCGATTAATGTTTGGTGCGGAATTTTTAATGACAGGCTCATTGGACCAGTATTTTACGAGGGCACGTTAACGGGACAACGGTACTTGCAGCTTCTGCAGGATGTAATAACCGACTTTGTTGAGAATCTACCGTTGCACCAACTCTTAAATGTATGGTTCCAACATGACGGCGCACCTCCACATAAGATTTCAAACGTTCAACAGTACCTAATAGAGACATTCCAGAATCAAGTCATCGGGTATGGTGGTTCCGTCGAGTGGCCTCCGCGCTCACCTGACTTAACCCCATTGGACTTCTTCTTATGGGGACACATAAAAGGGCAGATACATGCGACCCCTCCGCCAATATTGCAGAATCTTCGACGACGCATTACTGATGCTTGTGCGTCCGTAACAACTGCCATGTTGCACAATGTGCAGCGAGAAATCCAGTCCAGAGTGCAAATGTGTATAGTGGCTAACGGAGAGCATTTTGAGCAATATACTATTGTAAATAAATGATCCTGAAGACAGGGAAGTGTCGCAGTTTCTTTCTTCCACTCTTTATGACATGACAATTTTCGAAATCGTGACCAAACAAATGTTCATTTTCTGCATTCTGTTTTGAGTATTAATGTCGCAAGGTATCTTTTCGTGCTAAATCGAGAGTGCTCTACAACTTTCTAATTGACTTTTTTTCACGTATCTTTCACCGTTTACGAGATAGGACTGCTAATTCCAAAATTTGCCGATAGATGGCGTTGTAAGTTGTCTCATCGAGTAGCCCATATCCTTTTTACTATACCTAGACACCAACTTTATGGCCTAAGCTGTCACCGTTTAGAAGTTAAGGGGGGGGGGGGGGTAACGGATATAAGTGGGCACCTTGTATATTCGTGATATAGTATTTCCGTATCAATTATGAAGATTTCGGGGGGGGGGGGCAAGGGGCAGGGTGTGCCCCCTGGCTACGCCAGTGTACATACATACATACAAATGTAAAGCTAAAAGTGACGTATTCGTATGCTAGAGTGCTGGAAACATGTAGATAAATCGAAAACTCGATTTGTGATCTTTGACTCCCATTCAATGCTTTCACTATACTTTGCCATGCATTGTAGGGAAAGGATAAAGAGAGTGTTCATTACGTACAATACAGATGAATAGCATAAATATCTTTTAAATTGTTAGTTTTGGAAAAGTGAGCAATCATATTTATTTTGAACTGAGATGTAGCATAATGCATTTATTTTTCCGTATCCACATTTGACTAGTACAACTGTTTTTCTTTTTTTAGATGTAGTCGAAACATTTCCCCTTTTCTTTAAATATCTACAGCACCATATGAAAATGCTGAGTACATTAACTTTGTTACTCTCTTCGTCAGTAACATTATTTTATTTCACCAAGTAGGTGAGACTTAACCAACTCAACCAGCATCAAAAGAAAAGCATTGTTTAGCATATATGAAAGTTGATATTGGATCTAACTTAACTTTTCAAATAACATATGTAAAAAATAAGAGAAAACTCTTCACATTTTCCCCAGCACAAATAGCATTTGTTTAGAACTTGGATGTAGTTTAGAATTAGGTGTAGTTTAAGCATTTATTCTTCTGTTTATTTTGTCAAGTTATCTGTGAGATGTACATGCGAGAGCGTAAGGTGAACAAGAAAGTTTCGCCCTCGACAGTTTTTTTCCCATCTCAGATGTTTTTGGAAGATATTATTTTGTTCGCTTAAGGCTTATAAAGATGATTTTAAATCTTTTGAGCTTTATATGGAAGATATCATTGTCAATTTAAGTTATTCTGGTAGTGGCATGTTAAGGAATAAATAGATAATAATCACATTGCTATATTATTTGTTAAGACGTATAAATATCACTAACACTTGAAAAATAATAATAAACTCGAAAATAATAATATTCTAAGGTAGACCTTACAACATTGTTGTTCGTTCATATTTACATTTTCTAACAATGTTTTACGTCATTTCGTGTCATTTTTTACAATTTGGCAGCATTTAAAAAAGTCGCCAATTCTGTCGTTAGAACTGCCAAATATGTAGCCAAGTAAAATGGACACACCCTATCAAAACATACATTATTTTTTAACAAATCGCAAATTATTTACGACCCCTATAGACACTCTTAACTTTCATCCGAATAGTGGAACGGATGACTGCGCCATCCAGATGCAGCCAAATAACGAGGAATCATTTTGAATAAAGAATATTAAATTAATCATTTCTTCAAAGCAACAAAGCAAACTTTCATAATAGCAAAGCAACTTTTAATAAATTTGGCAACATTTAAAAAAGTCGTCAATTTTTCGCCAAGGTTCGATGATTAAATTATCTTAATTAAAGAGCTAAGCTCTACTTTCAACTACAAATGAGTTCTATTTTCCTGGAAATATAACGTTCTCGAGACACTAGGCATTTTACTTTCCCCATAAGACGCGCGATACATGTCGGTAAAATCAAGCGATTTCCAGAATTTCGGATATGATTATTATTTTAATTTACTACCAATCGACCACAAATAAAAAAGTAAAAAACGAGATATGCAGAAAAGAGTTACAAAACTTATTACCAGAAGAAAAAGCCAAGAGAAACGGATGAAATAGACGTTTTATGAAATTAAATTAAAACGAAACATTGAAATTGAAAATATAACACCCAAATAATTTTAGTCTTTACTTCCGTCATCAGAAAAGAAAAACATGGTAACATAACACACAACTCAAAAACCATAAAAATATTTGACACGGATGACTGCGCCATCCAGCTGCAGCCAAATAACAAGGAATCATTCGAACTCGGAACGCATTTAACCTTTCGGTCACTGGGAGGCCGACTATTCGCAGTAAATAAAGCAATCTGCCGCATTTAAGAACGACGCACACTAATCATTGAACCGCTTAAAACAAGAAAGGTAATACATTTGATGTAATCATCCTCGTGGATAGCATATCATGAGGAAATTACAACAGAAAGGTTTTGTTTACTTGGAATCAAAATGTGCAGCTTTTTAGTAAATGCTTTTTTCTTTTTAATGTTTAAGGTGGTAAAAATGTTTTAATTCAACAAAGATATTTAGCGCACACACATTAATTGCGTCTGACGCACATAATCCATGCTGTGCGAATTATTATGAGCTGTTGTTAAGATATATACCTTACAATTTTGTTAAGATTCCATTCCATTAGTATAGGAAAACATATTTTTTAATTACCCCCCCCCCCCCCCCCCTCAAAAACTGAAGGCGGAAGTTGTAGTTAAGATACTATTAATATTGGTTTCATTCAAAATATAACTGCCAAAGATTAAAATATATTGCTAGTGATCCACACATTTTTATCATATCAGAAAGAACTCTAATGATTTTTTACTATGCAAACCAGTATAATTTGTTTTGAATTAAATCAAAAAGCTTTTTAATCAAAAAATGCAAAAATAATTTCAATCAATATGCTCTATTTTTTTACAATATATATTCTAAGACAAAAATATTTTCGATTCATCAAAAACCGTACACTATTTTGCAACAAAAAGTATATACAAGTAACGACGAAAAAGTCAAAAGGGACAAACAGAGAAGACGCGTTTCTTTCCTATAGAGAAAATGTATTAAAACGGGGTTGAAATTTTCCATCTGAGTTTTCGAAACGCTTGGAGGAACCTTGAACTCGATTGAAAAGTTTTTAAGGACGTGCATGTATACATATATGTGTGTGTATATATATGTATATATATATATATATATATATATATATATATATATATATATATATATATATATATATATATACATATCAACTACTACTCGATAACCTCCAAGACTACATTCCCAATTAGGGCAGCTAATAATAATAATAATAATAATTATATATATATATATATATATATATATATATATATATTAATTACAAAAAAAAAAACCTAATTATTATCATTTTTAATTGTGATTATATAAAAATGAAAAATGAAAAAATTAACTAAAAAAATTTGAAAAACAATAAATTTGAAAATAAGATACATAAATATTTAATATCTCAAAAAGTATTTTCCCTATCGTAGTATCAAACTTTAGACATTCAATTTTCCTTATATTGGTGATTGTCCTGTCTCGTACTCTCACTGGATGGGTTTTAGAGAAGGTCACTGCAACTGTTTGTTCTACCTTCCATGGTCTATTTCGTCATATTTCTTCCGGCTGCTTCTCGACTTTTTTCATTTAGTTACGGCTGCTCGCACTCACACGTGGACGATGGGTTCCTGCCTCATGGATCATGGTAATACATTAATTTCCGATTTTTGGGTTTTTTTTTCAATTCGTCCTCTTTTAATGCTTGTAGTCTGTGCAATGAAATTTATAGTAATTTACTATTGCCAAATCTGAAACAAGCATGTATTTGGGTTAATTAGAGTTAGATGCTCAGACCTGAAGAAGAGTCTAGTCTAATTAATTTTCAAAATTAGGCCAGTGTTGTACATTTCTTTTTTCGGCATTGTGGCCGTGGTTTAACTGCTTTGGTGATTTTAATAATTCGTAATTACTTGAATTGGTCATTATATATATATATATATATATATATATATATATATATATATATATATATGTGTGTGTGTGTGTATATATATATATACAGAAGGTGTTCACACATTTTTGTAACGATTTCGAAAAAATATATATAAACAAAGATATGAATTTTATTTCCTAATATGTTCAATCTGATAGCCCTTTTGTTGAACTATCATATTACATCTTGATTTCCAAGATAAAAGAGCTTTTCTTAAAATATCAAGGTTGTTTTTGTTCCGCTCCTTCATCACAATCTTCTAGATTCCACCCAATGTTTTGGGATGCCGCTTTTAAGGAGCTTGTTTTAAAAGTCCAAATGCACAGTAATCCATAGGAGACACATCGGGGGACTTGGGTGAGATGCATTTAAATAGAATAACCTCAATTCCGGTTTCATTTCTCATTTTTTCAAAAAATATAGCAGTAAATTTAAAGGTATGGCTGGTAGCCTTATCCTGATGGAACTTAACACAGTGAAGACTGTTAATTTCCTTATATACAATAATGTAAAAGGAAAGTATTGTGACGGATTCGAATTCGAGTTTTCGACGGGGGAGCGCGTTTCAAACATCCCTGATCACGAATCGAATATTTTTGAGGTGATGTCTGTGTGTGTGTGTGTGTGTCAGTGAGTCTGTGGAGACGATAACTGACGAACGAAATTTGGTACAAAAATTACAATCGGCAAATACTGGAAGCCTATTGTTCTTATACGCAATCGAATGTTCAGAACTCCCCTAAATTTTCGAGTGAAATTTTGAAACAATCATCAAAAAATCAAAATCTCTGATAAAGTTATGCAAATAGACATTTCTTATGTAATTTTTCATTAGAAAACGATTAACATAAATTTTAGAACGCTAGCCTGAACCGTTCTCCAGATATTGCACATTTTAAAAAATATATATATCAAAAAATTATATAAAATAAAAAAAAAATATTTCCTATTGAGAAACATGTTCACTTTTCATATGAAATATCATGCGATAAATTTGGTGACATCATTCTAGTGGATCCTAGATCGTTCCATTCATGAAAAAAGATACTTTGAGTAATACTTTTGTATTTGAACGGCAATAGTCATTTATCTGCTATAAGAATAAATTATTTCTCCGTCCATAAAGCTTGGCGACGAATTTGGCGGAATGTCGCCAACTTGGCGACTTTTTAAAAAGTTACCAAATCAAAGAAAATCTCGCCAAATGGATAAAAATGACGCTAAATCAATGAAAATAACGACTATTAGACAAAAATTCAATACCTTGGAAAAAATATAAGTATCTACTATAAGAATAACCTATTTTGTTTTAACTGTAAATGTAGTAAATACATTGCATTATATAAGGAAAATCATGTCCTGCCCACATCAGATATTCTGGGTAAAGTGATGGAATGTATTTTTTGATAAAAGCATATTTCGGATAGTAATTCGAGTTAAAACCTTTAGCAAAACTTTCCTTGTTTTCCCTGAACCAACATTTTAGGTCTTTTTTGGTACTAAATCGATCTTTTGCTACTGCAATCAGATAAATATATCCAAGCCTTATCAATTCGAACTGCATATTTCCATTTTTCACCTACCAAATAATTTTCATACAACAATCTGCATATAGTCTTACGCTGAGAAACATGTATTGGTGTTAGGCGATGAACATCATGTTTTTTTGTTTTGATTGGCTTTAAATTAGATTTTATAATTTGGTTTACAGTTCCTATAGAGATGTTTAAAGATTTTGCGATAGTTCTTTGGGGGTACGATTTTCTTTTAAAACATGAGATGCGACTTTAGATATAATAAGAGGTGTAAGTACCTTTGTTGGGTATGCATTTTTCACCTTTTTCTCAATCAAATGTAAACTTTGGCGTTTCTTTCCATTTTTATTAATTATGTCACTTATTTTACGTGTAGAAATATTAAAACCATGCATTTCACATATTTTTTTAATAATTGAATACGAGTATTTCTCTTCGTAAAGCGCAAATATATAACTTTCTATCCATTGTTTATTTCCAGAGACATTTTAAAGTAAAGAATATTGTTAATGATGCAGACGATAATTAAACCCTATTCCGATCTGACGCCAGTCAGATATTTTTTTCTTCATTTAAATTTAATTCATGGAGAAAATCAAAATCGTTACAAAAATGTGTTAACATCCTCTCTCTCTCTCTCTCTCATACATATATATATAACTGATTAATCACCTAAAACAACTACCATACATACATGATATTAAAACTTTTGATTTCAAAGACCTCTTTAATAACATTGATATTAATGATTTATATAAAGTCATAATAAATTTATATGGACAATATACTCATTCAAAAAACATCTATTTTCCAAAATTCAGAACATTATTAAAATTCATTCTGTTCAAACAGTATATATCTCAAGGAAATTGCATATACAAATTAAATAGGGAATACCACAGAGAGGAATCTCATCTACAATACTGGTCAACCTTTATCTACATTTTTACGAAATTCAATACCCTTTCAATAGTCATATCATGTACAGATTTATTGATGACCTAATTATTATTGGAATTACTAATGAAGCACCTATATTAAACTTTTTTTTATCCAACTAATCTACAACTATTTGAAAATGTATATGCATCAAACTGGATCAATTACCTAGACGTTAGTTTAAAAATTCAAAATGCAGACATATTAAAATTTAAAATATACAACAAAACAGAAACTTATAACTTCAAAGTAAATAAACTTCAATATTATGCATCCAATCTTTCAAAATCTGTATATAAAAATATTATTAATAACCAGTTATTATGAATAAAAATGTTAAGTACACCTTGTTATTAAAAAGAACATCTTTTTAAATTCATAAACACCACTATCCAAAATACCTACCCGCCAAACCTTATTTTTCTTTTATTAAAACACATTTTAATTTTAAATTCAACACCTTGCTACAATTACAGCAACATATTGACAAATCATTCTCAAACAATTTTAAATAATTTTTCATCTCCATGTTTCACTTCCAACAGTTGAATCCTTAGTTTATAGAATTAACTGTAACCCGTAATGAGTAAAAATGCTTAGTCAGTATCATGTAATCTACACAGCTAAGTAGCGCAAGGAGTAAAAACATTTATATTATTATATTCTTATACCTTTTCATTTCATTATATTCTCCTTTAAATACTTAACCACAAGCTGGTATATTTGATTATTATATTTGATTTCTTATACATCTGATCCTATTTGTATTTTCTTTTACGTCGGGCCATGTGCATTATTTCTGTAATACAATTTACAGTAATGCACACAGAAACGTAGAATCCGCATTAACGAAACATGTATGGCCCTTAATAATGTACATGGTTTCGGAAATGCTTTTCACTTTAATCAATTTATTCAATTTCAAAAAAAAAATTTGGGAGCTAGAAAAGGCCTAGCTCATCGTGCAAAACAATATTTCTGTTTTGCAACTTTTCATCTAACACATTTCTTGCATTCACACCATGCATGTTTATGCAGGGAACACGGGGATTAGTACCTTAAGTACCTGCATTGCATATATGATTTATATCAATAATTTCATTTTAATGTGTTGTACAAAAATTTATTCACTCCTCTTTACCACATGTAATTCTTATTCCATTCCTTAACTTATATATGAACCAAGGAAAAAGGGGTATTTTATACCAATTTAGTAACCGTTTTATTTATAATATTATCTTATCATGTTGTTTTAAAATATTCAATGGCTTGTCGAATAGTATTTTTGATGTCACATTTACATTTCAGTTCATCTTCCTTTCACTTATGTTATACAGAACATTTTCTATTAATGATCTATCTCGGGTATATATAAAACAAGTAAAATAAAAATTCTTCAATCATATATATATATATATATCATATATATATAAATATATATATCTGTGTGTGTGTGTATATGTGTATTTATAAGCTCTATGGACACGATATTCCTTGAACGAATGGAACAATTCGAACAAAATATGGAACACTTGTAAACCCTGAAATCCTATTGATTTTGATTGGGATCGGCCTTTCAAATGCCTCCAATTTTTCAAATGTTTTCTTTTAATTCAGAAGCTAATAATTAAAATAATGGATGTTTGCAAGACAATAGTTTTTAAATAGAGTAGCCCTTCATTTTTAACAGGCAATACAAGCAACATCGATTGTTCTCCTTTTATTGTAAAATCTATTGGTTAAGATAAATATATTTTCCTTCATATCAATTGTACAATATAATTTGTGCAATGGATAAGGAAAACTTGAGAAACATACTTCAGCAAAAATACAATAGTAATGCAGCATACAGCTAGTAATGCAGCATACAGCTGTTTCGAGGATACGCTGGATTCCCTTTGCCAGTGCATGAGAAACAACAAACGTTGAAGAAGGGACGTTGTCAAATAAGGAATGAGCATCAAAAGAGACCATAGTAACTACCATGAGAGTTTGAATTAAGAATTTTCTTTATGAATTGGGCAGAATTTTGAGCAAGTATGAATATTATTAGGAAATATACTTAGGAGAGAACCTAAAAACTAAATAATTAGCTAATTTGTAGGAAGCAGCATATTGGGAACAGAGTGTTAAATACAATGGGTCTAAAAGGAACACCCACTTTATGAACTTTAGGGAGAGAGTACAATTTACAACAGATGGAATCAGGGACTTTTTACAACTTTCAGCAGTTGTGAAGATTTAATGGTCTAATTTTTTTTTATTTAAATCAGAATTACTAGGATCGTTGCTGAATGTGCGGACCGTCATTGATTAAATTTTGAATATACATGTTTTTATCCAAAATTGCAATGACCAAACTTGTCAGCCTCAGTGATTACTAAATCAGGATTGTCGTCCGATGCTTTGAAACTATCTTTTGAGATTTGTTAACATTCGATTTTGAAATGTTATTATTGAATTTGACAGTATGGACAATTTGATATCTAATAGTACTTTCTGAAATACTAAGGATTCCTTCTCCACCTACAGTATTACATTTGCGATCCAAACTTCTACTAATTCTAGTGATTCTAGCAAGTCTACTAAACCCACACCTGCTGTAGATACAACTTCACCCATAAATTCACAGCAAGGATGTCCTTTTGAGTGTTTAGCGCTGAAAAGTTTTTCAACAGGAGCGCGATAAGATTAGGAACAGACAATTTAAGAGCAACAGCAAATTGGTACTTAGTTTTGTAGTTTTAAGATATTAATTTTAGTTTATTAAAAGAAACTTAAAAGCTAAAACCAGGGAATATTAACTAGAGTGCGGCTCAACTCAATTTTATCAAAATCAATTTTTAGGTAGCTAGTTTGTGTGTGCGCGCGCGCAAAATTTCGAAGAATTTTTTTGAAAAATCTGTATTGTTCGTCCACATGATCACAATTACAACATGCTATCCTTCATTTTAAAGAGCTTGAAAAAAAAATCTTTCGATTGATACTAAGTTTGACGATATACCCCCCCCCCCCTACACACACACCATCCCGAAGGGATCTAATGACGTCACGAGCACAAAAATTTTATCACATCTATTTTTTACTACAATGATTTTAACTGCTAAGTTTCGTAGTCACTGAACCTCTTTTATACTGAATCTTTTATCCAATAACCCAAAAAAAGTAAAAACAAGTTACAAAAGTTATTTGATCTTACAAGTAACATCGTCTTATCTGCATATTTTTGCATTTATTATTATTTTTTTTTAAATTCACTAAATAAGATTTCGGTCTTTCTGTTATTCATATGTGTATAAAGATTTTTCTTAATTGAGGTGTAATGCATTTTCCTGTTTTTGTCAAGATTTGTTGAAAGAAGGAACATGGTCAAGTCCTGCTAAACCCTTACAGAAGATAGGATAGCTGTATCGATTTCGCACTCATATTCACACATAATTAGTGAGCCCCAAATTCCTTAAAGTAAACGGTTTAGATTTTTTTTTGTAGGAAGTATTTACTTCGGACCAGTAACGATGCTGGGCATTATTTAAGCTCCCATCACAGTTGACAAAATTTTAAGAGCTCAGGACTACGGTGAAGCGGCGTCATCCCTACAACAGAGCATTGGATAGAAGTAAAATGCGAAAAACATTACAGCACGGGGCAGGTAATGTTCCAGGTAACGCCAGTCACGTGCTGAGGATACTCCTTTCTTGCTTAATAGTAATAAACAAAATTTAATAACACATATAATAACGTAAAAGAGCATCCATTTATATATTCACATTAAATTTCGTCCATATACAATTAATATGAGATATGAATTGAGTGTTTCGTTGATTTTGCACAACATTGTTACTCAATGTGTAATAACTCGGAAACAAGTGCTAGCTACGAAAGAATCATCTAAATAGATTTATCCCGTAACATTACAGTTAACCAAATTTAATACTGAAATTTTATTGGGCACTTTTAATAAACACATTCAAAAACACAAGGTATCTCAAAATTGGCTATGTGAGCGTTCTTAAAACTGTTACTGGTTTTCACATATAAAGTTACCTCTAAAATCACTGTTTATTTAAAACAATTAATCGTCATTCGCTTTCAAAACTTCTTTAAGGGGGTGTGGGACGGGGGGGGGGGGGTTCGGCAATTTAGGATCGTTCAAAATAAATAGGGTTCCAATTTTAAGTATTTAATTAATTCAAAAGATTATGTCTTCGCCCATACATACACAGATCGCCTCAAAACGTTTACTTCGATTTCGCTATGCGCACAAACTGAAACTCAGCCTCGTCACAATATTTCCCCTACACATCCTATTATGTATGGATGAATGTAATTATAGGATTTCATACCGAAATTTGAACTTGAATGAACAAAGATAATCAAACGCTTTCATTTGATGAATAGAAAGGTAAAAGTTGTGCCGTGCATCATTAGCTCAAGGATGCGATAACATCATGGATCAAAGGGGATTACAACCTGCAAGTTGCTCGGGTGACATCAAATGACACATATCGGACGCCTTTGGGCACAAGAGGAGAAACGCTTTTTTGTTCAAGGTTGTTTTGTTTCTCTTACAGATCAAACACTGAAACGACTACAATTACTCGGTCAGACTGATTCAAACAAATACCTGAAATAAAAACATAACACATGAGTTATTAAAAAGACAAAGCCCTCACACAGACTAGGCTTTCCCCGTATCTTTACAAACTTAGAGTATGAAAGATGAATTTGTATAGAGAAATATATCATGGGCCATAGGTAATAATTAAAGAAGGAATATATTCATAACCAAGTTCCCAATGGTGGTGAGCATAGATTTTCCAATATATTCATGGAGGCAAATGGTCTATAGTGGTGAGAAGGAGTGGGATGATTAAAAGCTATAGGCCGTTACAACGAGAGTAGACAGTGGATAGTGTTTCCAAAGATTCCGCTGGCAGACTATTAGTCGAAGTCTTCGCTGTTTTCGAAAAATTGCTGTTCAAGTTTCTACAATTAAGAGTCACGATGTCGTTCAAAGAAAAAGTCTATAAATCATAAAATATAAGCGAATCGACCGATTTTGTAAGCAAAGCCAGCCTTCTTCATCAAGTTGCTTTTGAAAGGCAACTTTATTTTTCATGTCATCTTGCTTTAACGAAGGGTTTTGTTGGAGAAAATGAAGCAAGATGAATAAGTTGAACTTCGTTCTCGATTTACTTCCGAATAATACGGTTATACATTTGTGAATATTTTGAATTTACAAAAAATATATTTCACGCACTGAAACGACTGTTCTGCTGAGCGTCTTGCTTTAGTTCATTGAGAGGCTGAAGTATGCGGAAAACAAAATATTTACGACATAATAAAAGCTACGAGGTTTATTAATACTCTTGTTCATAAATAATTTAAAACAAAAGCAATTAAAATAAAAATTTTGTAATTCATTTTTAGTAGTATTAAGAAACTTAAAATCTGAGCTTAAATTTACCTGATTATGATCTTTGCACTATTGTATGAAAAATTGAACATCTTCAACACACACGTTTCCTTAAATTAAAGAATTTTGATATTCTGGGGGGAAATTACATTCTCACTCGATCTGGACGAAAATTAATAGGTTTGTTGTTGTTAACCATTGCAAGATGAATGCCAAATTTCATGAAATATGTTTGATTCTTTCAAGAGATAGCACACGTTCAATGCGAAAGTAAAACTTCTAATATCTCGAAAACGGAAGACGATAAATAAGGACGACATTTCATTTCTGCTTAAAAGTACTTACAAAGCATTCGCTCACTTAATAAAAGTAAGTGTATTTATATTTTTATGACACTCGTTTTTGGTCAAAAACATGCAATATTTGAATATATAGAACAACACAAAATTTTTTATAAAGCTTACCTGAAAGAAAAATATACACGAAAAAAGGAATATATGTGTAACACATGAAATACTAACGTATGAAAATAGAATCAACAATCATTTATTATAACTAACATTCATGTGCGATATAGAAGATCAAGATTGAAGTGAGAACTACGAATGTAGGCGTAAGGCTACACTTTTAAAAGAAAAATATTTTCACGATAGAAGTTTATAACACATATAATAAAAAGCAAGTTTTTTAGTGTCCTCCCTACCCATCAATAGCGCATAGAAAAGTAGAAAATAATTTTTAATCACACACGAAATTGAACCCAATTGAGGGTGTAGGCAGAACAAAACAATGCTATATACATCTTATTATTATCTAAAATTGATAATATACAAAATAGTCTAAACTATTTACTATGCCCATACCCTCATTTCCCTTTGACAATTTTGCAAAACATGTATTTTGGATAATAAAACGTTTTACACAGTATTATTTTGAATTTAATCTGCTTACATCTTTATTTTGGTCCAACTTCGTGTGCGATTAAAATTTATCTTCTACCTTTGTGTAGGAAGACGCTGTTGTGTAGGAAGACACATTTCAAAACGATTGAACGTATTCGATTTTACAAAATATGTCTAAAGGACCACATGAGTTATATCCGAGTATTGCGAAAAGGGCAAACGGGATTGTCCATGATGTGAAAGCACCTTATGGTAGACTAAATCAGCCTTTTAATTTTAACCTCGATTATCGTGAATGATCACATAAGAGACAATAATAATAATAATAATAATAATAACATTAATAATAAAAATGCCTAATAATTAACTGAAATCAAATGTGTTAAAGATTACTTCATTTCTGATTTTTCAAAAGTTAGGTTTAAACACTGATAATCTTTAAACTTAACTTTTAAAAAATAGTTTTACACTACTCTACATAATTATCACAATGGAAGCCATGCTGAACATTTTAAGCATTGCCAATTAACAAATATTCAAAACAAATAGAAAACATTTTGTGCTACGCACACCAAAACCTAACCAGAGCATTTATAAACACAATTAACAATTGGATGATGCCGAAATGTAACAGAAATTAACTAGCGGGTAGAAAAGAACACGATCAGTCGAGTATTTGCAGAAACAAACGAATATTGCACTCTCTGAAGAAGTGGGTTGATTGAATCTGATTTAAAGAAAATAACTGCACTTCCATGACCCATTATTTCTTTGGAATTTTTCAATGTTTAATGCAGATATGGCTATTGTACTCCTAGGAAAATTCTTCATTATTCGCACTTAGTATATATAAAGTATATTTCTTGAGTATTTTCAACGTTTACAAATATATCTGGATTCTATAGTTATTCCTTTATAAATGCACGGTCTAAAAATGGATCCCAGTGATCCATATGTTAGGTAAAAATCAAACTTTTAGGTAGTTTATATATTCGCCAATAACTCTAACAAAAATCGTTTGGGGTCTAATTTTCTTCATCAGGTGATTTCAGAACCATGAGCAACCCAACGCCGCTCCCCTTTTTGTCATTGCTCGGATATAACTCGTGTGGCTAAGTTAATCTATGAAATAGCTACCGTTTCAGAAATACTAATTGCCAATTTGCAACTCTTTGAAATTGGATTGGATCTCTATGAAGAATCTTGGGCAGACTCAAAGTCATCAAAAATAAATAGGGTTACCATCTTGTCCTCGAAATATCATATAATGTGCATTCCAAAAATGAAATATACCTATGGATTTAACAATCTAAATTGCTCGAATGCATAGAAATTTTTTGTGAATCTCTATGATCGTAATTACATATTTTCCAACATTTCTTTTTTATTAAAATCGCGTTAGATGTTTACTTGTGGGAAATGAAGCAAAACCATTGGCAAAATCCTGTCAATTAAACCACTATTGTTATAATGACCTTGCATCAACCGAAACGATCTCGTAGATATGCTTTTTATGCATAGCTGAATGACAAGAAAAGTGGGTTAGCGGTACATAGCTGTTTAATTTTCCCTCGCATTTTTACATCTACACGGGTTACATTTTTGTTTTTTTCTGAAATATACTAGTTTTTATATACTCACAGAGCCCGCCTATAGACGACGTTCTTGAAGTTAGCGCCTCCATTGCGGATAACAGGATCTACAGACCGATTTCTCGTTTATTATGCGCACATTAGCACGGAATAGCCAATATCGTCAATGTCAGTAAGACAGCTTGCTTGCTATGTGCTCTAATATTGCGTTGCAAGTTTTTATAGAGAAAGAATGTATTGGTCGAGACTAATTTCATCAAAAATCTAGCAAACGTTCTAGTTTTGTAAACTGAGCATCTAGACAAATATAGCTACGTATACTGATACAAATGGCTCAAGGATATTCCAAACTCATATGTAAAGGGACGTGGATTGCTTAAAGATTCGAAAGCAGTCCAAACACACAATTTGCCATCAAATCGATCCCATACAGTTTAGTGAATTAGAAAGCATTTCTTTTAAATACTAATAAAAAATAAGATGTGTGCTCAAGATTTCCTCTAGACTTTACTTCTTCCACAGCGACATGATGATGTACCAAGTTCACGGCACAATGAATTTAGCGTTGAATTGAAAAATTTGGCTATTTTTCCTGATGACAGCACATACAACTACTATTTCGAAGTACACAATTAACTTTGTTTCGCACATATGCAATTTCACAATTAGACAAGTTATTAGAGTCCGCTAAGTAATAAAATCCATATATTGAACGATTTTATTAATTATAAACTAATAGTTTATTACAGAATAACCAACACAAACGCAGAGAGAGACATCACCTCAAACCATAGGTTACTTAAAAAGAAAAATCTAAAATTCTAATTATGTTTTTTATATTATGTCAGGAATGCATTTAACTTTTCGTTAGTTATTTTGGAAAGACTGTTCGCTGATTGTTAAAATATTTAATTTACAACTAGGACATATCAACGCAGTTTTTTAAAGTGCCGTTTATAGATTCTGTATTCTGCGGCCATAGATGATATCGATGGTGAGATTTCGCCTTTTCGACAGGGGCTGTCCATACCTAATGGAATATCTGAAGCTAGCGTCACTTTAATGGTAATATACATGTCATTTTCTGTTCCGCCTCCTCTTTTTCATTCCAATCATATAAATAATTGAATTATAGTGCTGCCAATCAATATATTTTTAACCACAATCATTGTACCGAATTCATTGATAAAAAAGACAGCGACAAGATGAATATTAATTATCTCAACCATTCTGACTCCTAATAATTAACAGGCTGTTCCTATAAATGAGACTACAGCATCTGACAGGACTGGGGCAGTAGTTTACAAATCAAAGGAAGCTTTGGCGGTATGTTGGTTTCCCATCACGTTCTTCGTTACGCTCTCTAGGTCAAGTATAACTGTACAAGGTATGTTCCTCTGACCTTTACTTGATTGCGACTCAAACCTTGTGACCGAAAAGTTACTCCTGACTATGTATTCTGTTCTATAAGGAATCAGACGCGCAATCATTCTTCTACAATTATCCGCATTCGAGTGGTCATTAATGTATTGTCCATTGTCCGTTTGCGGAGTTGATAGCGTGTATAAAAAGTCTGCTAGTTCTGCAATTGATTTCTGACCGTCTTCTGTTGCAAAGAGTTCAGTAATATACTTTTCTGATTTAATGAGTTTGAATTTACTCGAGTGATGCGGGTTCCGTTGAAGTAAAAAAATTTAAGTGTTCTTTTAAAGTATTTTAATTTCTGCTAGTGCCTGTACAAAGCGTTTGTACAGAGCCACTAACAGAAATAATTCCCGATGTTTCCTGAAATATATAGTTCATCGAAATTGAAAACTTTCTCTATTATTCCACATTTATACTAATCGTGTAATTCTATATGAAATATCGAATAATGTTATTATGTTTCCATCAGCTTTTCAATTCAATCTAACAGCAAGGCTCGAGCAACTCGGGCGTTGCTCGGGTTTCACGAGGTTAAAAAATAAACTTTTTAAACTGGAATCGAACGTTTTCTTAACCTCGAATCGCTTTCTTAAACTCGAATCGAACGTTTTCTTAAACTCGAATAGCTTTCTTAAACTCGAATCGAACGTTTTTGAAATGATGTCTCCGTGTGTGTGTCTCGGTTGTTTTGTGGATGTGATATCACAGAAACAAAAGGAGCGTTTCGAAAAAATGGTACGATGACTGTAAATATTGAATACTAAACCTTATCGATTTTAAACGCGATCAAACGCTCGGAAAATATAAAATTTTCGAAAGATTTTTACATCTATAAAGTCATTCTATAAAGTCAAATAAATAATAATTATACACCTAATATTTCATTTGAAAACGAAAGACTCAAACGTTAAAATGCTAGTATGAATCGTACTCGAGATATTGCATCTTTTCAAATGAATGCATCAAAAAATTACATAAAAATAAAAAAGCTGTTAGTGTTGTCAAATACACTCATTTTCCATATACAATATTATGTAACAAATTTATTAATATCATTACATTGAAATTATCTTGTTCCATTCACAAAAAAGACAATTTTTAGTATTACAGATCATTAGTATAAGCATTTAAGAGGTTTGGGAGCTTTAGAGGTATACAGAGGTCGTTCGCATTTTATGGAAACGATTTTGCATTTATGTTTCTTGTTAGCATTTTGAGATAAAGATTTGGTATTTCCAATATAATCGTTCGGTACTGTCTTACTTTGATTGGAATGTAGAAAAAAAGATTTATTTTGAAAATGGCTCCTGAAATTGATAGATGGATCGAAGGTTACGTAAATGCGCTTTCCGAGGAAAAATATTCGTATCAACACATTGCAAAGCGGTGTAAAAATCGAGGTTATTGCATTTCAAAGAAAGGTATGTTTAATACATTAAATTTGAAAGCTAAAAAGCGCCTAGCTGAAAGTAAAAATGAAAAAATGACAGAAAAATAGCATCCTAAGACTGTCAGAACGCGGGTAAATATCAAGAAAGTGAAGTCTCTCATCCTAAAAGAAAATCTCAAGATCCAAAGACCAAAGAACCTCAAGATCCAATCTCAAGATCAAACTCAAAGATCCATTGCATCGAAATTGAGAATGGCTTTTGACACTATAAGTAAAATCATTCATAAAGATTTGAAGTTAAAAAAGATGTTCCAATCTAAAGTTCATCTGCTTTTGCCAAAACATATTGCGGAAAGAAAAACAAATTGTAGAAAATTATATGAAAAACACCTAGCTGCTGATAAATGGAAATTTGTGGTAACACTCGATGAGGCATGGGTGTATTTAAGTGACTGTAATAAACAAAGAGCAATTTTCTATTGCTCAACTGACGAAAATGACCGTACGAAATGGCTTCGTCAATGTACAGAAAAGTTCCCAAAGGGATTCATGATAGTTGCAGGATTTTGTTACAACGGTAAATTAAAACTAAAAAAAGTCTCAAGTAAAGCTAAAATTAATTCTCTCTACTATCAGCAGAATATTTTAGAACCAATTTTTGAAGAAGAAATTCCAGTCTTATATGGAAAGGACATCGATAAAGTTGAGCTTCATATGGACAAAGCCTCTAGTCACACGTCTAAGTCAACTGCCGCATATTTAGCAAAGAAAGAATCAGAAAAAGGAATAAAATGTATCCCATTTAATGAAATACCTGTAAAATCACATGACGCTTCTCCTATGAACTCTTGCGCTTTCGGTTTGTTAAAACGAGCCTTACGAAAAACGGCATCCAAGAATACTGAACGGACTTTAGAAAACGACCCAAGAGAAGTGGGATAAAATTGACATGACCGTGCTAAGAAAAAGTTTATTTCCATAGAAAATTCGAGCTAGAGCTACAGTCAAGAATCAAGGCTATCAGATTGAAGCAAATCGCCGCAAGAAATACGCCCTTTATGTATAAAAATTAATTATCAAAATCGTTTCCATAAAGTACAAACGACCTTTTAAATATGGTGTGTAAGTTGAAATCATTTATGTAATAGTGTCTTGCAGTGCCCTCGTCCCATGTCACTGCCGTGACACTTAACACCACCCATTTTAATTCCAAAGAGCTGACCTACACACACACTTTTTAGCCCAACCATGTCCAGAGATCTGACTTACACAGGTTTCAACCCTTCACCGATACAAGGTTCATACTCAAGTGGAAATAAAATTCTCTTGAGTTTGCTAGAAGAAATTTGCAAACTGCCAAAGTCTGAATCATGACATTTCGTAATGCATAATAATATTATTTAGTGAAATACATTTAAATTTAGTAACAGATAAAACATTTGACAGGAAACAGTGGTCAATGTGACGATAAACTCACATAAAACCAAATTTTGAAAATCAAAATATTAGTTTCAATCACAAAAAGAGTTCTTTTAAAAACACTTTGAATCTTTCAAGACAACAGCAAAAACGATTTTCCCCGGTTCCAATAGAATTTTTTCAGTTTTTTTTTTGTAATGTAAAATTACAACTTTCAATGAGTTTTCTGAGATTTTGAGCTGAATTAAAACTACCTGAGACTTTCAAGTTTTCCCTGGGGCGTATGAACACTGTCAAATACATAAATTTGCATCGATTGATAGTAATGAGAAGAGCTGGTAACAACGAGATAGCAAAGGAATATTGTTATAAATTCTCCTGACATGTCATTTCTTGCGCTAATTTATTGTGGCTGAAAAACAACCTGCACTGGCACCAACTGTTAAAGTCCCTGTCACTAGCCCAAGAAATGCCCCTTCTGTTATTATGGAAAGGTTTTTGAATTTTGTGTTTCATTAACTACTCCAGATACATTCATGGCATTGCCGTTTTTTCAATCCATTTACAAACTACAGTAGACCTAGAAATTATATTAACATTTTAAAAGTAACTGTGAATCCCATGATACGATAAAAACAAGAAGTGTGGCATTTTAACGCTCTTCAGCGACAATTCGGTTATTACAAAGTCGCTGAAGAGTACAAAAAGTGTGAGCCCTATAAAATCCCCCCAGTGACATAGAACAGTGCTTCTTCACCTTTGTGAGACCGTGGTCTGGTAAATTCTTACTTTATAAGAGGGAGGATCCCAACTAAATGACTCCTAAATACCTTTCTAATTTTAATTACATACATTAAATAAGTATTAATAATTAATCATGACATAATCATAAAGCGTATTAGTGCATTTATGTATACAATTAGGCATGTTGACAAATATAAAATTACATTTAAATAAGTTACAGATCACTGAACTCGTGAAATCATGTAGCATATTGCAATTTTCTCAGGACAACACCATTCAATTAATGTGTGTTGATTTTCATTGACATATCCCATTCTTTTCACCAAAACTTTATATTATTATTCAGTATAGGTCCCATTCTTTTCACCAAATTCAGTATAAAATGGATTATTCAGTATAAAATATGTGATCCATTATTCAGTATAAAATGGATTATTGCATAATTAAATTGATTTTACTGATGTTGGTTTGAAAAAAAAATATTTATCCATTGTAATTCACCATAGAACTCAGCTGAGCCGTCTCTTATTCATATTAAAATTTAAAAGCGGCTTGGTCGTTGACATTTGCTACACAGATGTTTTGCTACACAGGCATTTACTATAAAATCCGACACGGTGGTTGAGAGGTCAAGGCGAACGTTTCCAAGCGATCGACCACCGCGTTGTGGGTTCGAGTCCCACGTAAGGCATGGATGTTGTGTTGTTGGGAGCAGTGTGTTCCGCCCCCCTCTGCTGCGAATGGGGCAACGTCCTAGGACGGCTAAATGGTTCACGTTCCTGGCCAATGTATAGACGAATGATGGAAGTCAAGTGCCTGGCCATTTGATAAAAAAAAAATATATATATATATATATATATTAAAGTTAAAGCCTACGGATTTCAAACATCGCCACATCAAAAGTTGAATAAGCAACTTTTACCGTTTCCAATCTGCAAAGATTTCACTACGCAATCAGACTTGTTCTTAGGCGAAAGCGTCGCTTAAGTGAAACTCTATTGCATGACTGGCGATGTAAATTGAACGACTAGCAGGCAGTCGCTGCTTACATACTACAAGCGTGACATTCTTCGGGATTAAAATTTCTTAGATCAGCGGATAATCGACTTAGCGCGCATCTTAAATCCCCATTAAAAATATTATACAAGAACATTTAGTGAAAGCATTTCACCTATATAATATTCTGAGGATTTATTAAATGACTCTAAACTTCGGTAACAATTTTTGAACTTTTTTTGGACGATAGACCCGTAACGAAATATGCAATTCCAGGATTATATTATAATGCGATGAAAAAAAACCTAATGTGGGCAGCACCATGACTTTTACTACATACACATTTTTCGTCTCTTTTGTATTTATCATTTCTTTTGTGTTTTAGGCATTCATTTGTTAGTTTTGAGTCACTATTTTGCAAATTTTTGTATTTTTAATAAAAATGGCATTTTTGGAAGAAAATTTCCTGAAACCACATCTTCCCCTAACTCCCCCCCCCCTCCCTTGGCAACAGCGACGTCGCCAAGGAGAGAGTTTGGGGCCATAGCCCCCCCCCCCTTCCTCACGTGTCTATAACATAAAATATATCTTTGTATAATATTTTGATTGACTGCTTTTTAAGGAATGAACTGTATTTCGCGACTCTTTATTCAGTAAGATTTAGAGTGAAGGTTAGTTACCATAGAACAAAATTAAAATCATTTCACATTTCCTGCGTGGAACATGATACACCGCACCTCACTTCAAAAATCATACAAATAGTGTAATTTTTTAGTTATCGCTATGATTAAATTGGATAAATCAATAAATTGGATAAAATATGAATAAATTGGATAAATCAGTTATACCAGTGCGTACTGGTACACCAGATTGCACTCGTGCTGTAAGATTTACAGAAAGTCATCAAGTACCACCGGCAAGTGGCATAAGTAAAAGTTGCCATACTCAAAAATAAGTCTGCTTTTGTGTACAAACAAAACATAAAAAATGTCAAAACTCAAAATTAAAATGCTATTTGTGTGCGAACAAAATATCAAAAACGTAACAACTGAAAGGGTTGATTTTATTTTGTCATTGTATACTTCCGGCAAAGGTAACATAACAGTCGAGAGGTATAGAAAAATGGTAATAGCTCTTCAATGCTATTAGTAACCATGCATAAAATAATATTAAAAATTTAAACTAAAAGTTTTCTTTTAAATAAATGGTTTATGATATAATTTGAATCTATTTCTAAAATAAAGTCAAAATTCTATCGATATTTTTCTATATTTCAATAATAAAAAAAAACAGTATTCTAAATTGATATTTAAAGATATTCTGTTACTATGGCAACCATTTAGTCAAGTACACATAATGGAAGTATGAAAAAAATTGACTATGACTATGAGGTGGTATATTCATAGTTTATAGTACTTTCAAGTTAGCTTTGTCAAAAGAAAAATATAAAGGTTGTAAAATAAAGTTAATAAAAATAACAATTCGATAATCTAACAGTCTTTCTTGTTGTAGATATAAATGAGTGATTGATAGTGGTCATTAAAATTGATAAACTTGACATTTAATAAAATATAATCACTTGCTAAAAAAAGTTCTTCGTTTTCCAAACACTTTAATTTTTAGAGTTGGTCCTTTGTAGCAAGGGTACGATTTATTCTCTGTAATTCCCGCCATCTAACTAGCAACACTTTATGTAGAGAAAAGCCGAGTTAACCGTTACCCACATTTCTCACCACACAACAAATTAAGTATGCGAACAAAATAAATAAAAAACCGAAGCTGTTAATCCGAACTTGGAAAGGATAAAATAAAGATCTTTAGTGGGAGGTTTGACAAGCAGAGATGGAACCTTCGTCAGTGGGTCAAGAAACCGCTTTGTTTAGAGATCCACTTTTGCGATAACGCCAAATTTGAAGAGATTGTTAATACGGGAACGTAAGCGTTAAGCGGAAGCGCCCAAGTACTAAGAAGGTCAAGATGGATGGTTAAAATCAGAAGGGAGGATACAAATCTGAAACATACGCTCGCATCTTCTTTGCGCCAAGTGACGCCCTTTACGCACGAACAAGAACAGTAAAGTTAGATTTTTCAACGGCAGCGACGCGAAACGCCACAGTTCCAGAAGAAGTAAACAGAAATTTAATGTTTTTTATGGACTGGGAACAAAACTTTTATTATCTCGACTGCTGCTAGGTGTGAGAAAAATGTCGATTGTTAAAATGTAGGTTTCGGGTGGAAAAAACAGCGAAGGAACAATGTAAAATCTTTTAATAAATGGATCTAGCTCTCGGAGCATTACGACTGTGTCAGTGCTTTTAATTTTATATTAAACTTACAATTCATTTCAATTATATTTTAAGATTAAATTAATTAATCAAAATTTTAAATTTAGTCTAACTGGGATTTTTAGGTTTGTTTTTTTAGTGATTTTAATTTTGTAAAAAATAAATAAAGAACATAAGGGCCTTTGGACAAATCGACGAGTTTCATATTGCATATTTTGAGCTGACCTTAAGTTAATTATTTTAGACGTTTAAACAAATTGATGAAAAAGTTCCTTTATAGAGAATCATTAATTTGTTTTTCTTTCTCACATTATTGTACTAGCACGAATGCTTTTTTTCTTTGCTTTTGACCTAGACCATTGGACCTACTCGAAGGTCGGATGGTCTGTTTGGACGACCGGGACAGTGTCACTCAATTTAGACCGAAACCCAGTGGGACCGACATCCACAGAGACTGTACCCCCCCCCCCCCTACACACACACACACACCAACCTCTAGGGCGCGGTAGCCCAGTGGTTAGAGCGCGGGAATTGCACTCGGTAGGCCCGGGTTCGATTCCCTCCACTGTCAAAACTGCCGTCGTGTTCACGCAGAGTATGATCACGTTAAACATGTGGGTCCGTAAGTCCTTCCGAGAGGTTGGTGGTAGGGGAAGGAGGTCCCTGTGGATGCCTCCCCACTGGGTTCCGATCTAAATTGAGTGGCTCTCCCCGGCCGTTCAAACAGTTACCTTACACCTTTCTGGTAAGTCGGACGGTCTGGGTCTCAACAACAACACACCAACCTCTTGGAAGGATTTTCAGACCCACATTTTAACGTGCCCGTACTTTGCGTGAACACAGACACAGTTTGAGCTGAGCCAGGAATCGAACTCAGGGTCTCCGAGTGCAATCCTTGTGCTCTAATCACTGGGCTGCCCTCGCTCCAGCACGAATACTGTGTTGCCAGGGCAAACCCCTGATTAAAATTACACCAAAGCATACAGAAAATTCTTGAAAACCAAACTACACTTCAACAATACGCCCGCTTTGAACAAAAAATAAAAATAAATCTTACAGCGCGAGCGTAGTATACCCTAAATAGGTACCTAAACACGCTACGCTTGTGTAATATTTCCTAAATAACCGTGCAAGGTGCATGCAATACAGGTACATGGCCTTCATTAGATCAAACAAAAAAGTTTCATCTTTAAAGCTAAAGATTAGAAATTGAGATATGATCAAATTAGTGAAAAAATCACAATAGATTGATAAGGCCCACTTTGAATTCAACTGACAGTTTCATAAAGACATTTCAACTGACAGTTTAATAAAGACATTTCAAACTATCACATGCATTGAGAATTAAGTTAAAGAAACATTTTAAAACACAAATCTGACAAAAGTGTCTTATTATCATTCTTATGAAAGAAAAATTCATTTCTTAACACGTACAGTGCTATGAATAAAAGAAAAAAAGGTATTCCATAAATATATTATGTTCTACTCAATCCATCAAAACCGTTCGCTGTGCAATCGTATTTACCAGTCAATAATTTTTAGAGATCTACCCCACTGGCTTAAAATTAATTGTACTCTTTTATATCACCATTACTTTTTATTAAAAAATAGGAGGGGGGAGATTGATCTTGCTTTAATAGAAAGCGTTATCTGAGTATGCATTGGTTGTACTGTAAGCATCGAATAACTCCTAGATAACAGAGTTGTACAGGATCATTTCAATAACTTTTAATGAAATACAAAATAGGATTTAACAAAAATGTTATTAGTTAAAATGTTTATATATTTTGAGTTATTCGCAAACCCCGTTAGATTTTGTAACGGATCCCACTTTAGGAACCACTGCTTTACAGGGTTCTTAGGGAAGTCATTAAGCGCCTCTAATATCTTTGTAAGCAAACATCAAGGAGTGTACATGTTAAGTCTATCTATAGAAAAGTGTCTATGCCTGATCGAATAAGTGATTGCAGCACCCCTAGCAGTGAATATAAAAAGTTAGGATAACGAACCTGGTAACAAAGCGAGATACACGAACAATGTCAATTAAAAAGTCGTAGAGCATTGTCTAATGAGTAGGAATCAACACCAGGAACGAATGAAATGCGTATATGGGAGGCAATAAATACCTGTCAAAAATTGTATCATCAGAGCCTTTAACACGGCAATGCTTGTGCCAATGCTTGTCAAATAATATCTGCAATGCTTGTCAAAATACTCGGTCATATTCTTTCTGGAATTCAAATGTGCATTTTAAACAAACTCTACATTAGATTTCTCTTCGTTTAAATGGCGTTTACTGTATCATTTCCGAATAGGACAGCCTATTGTGTTAAATAAATGTCTTCTGTAACATTTTCAGTGTCGATTACTACTCATTAGACTCTTACAACTAATCGGCTTTTCTCATCTATCTCGCTCTGTTGCCGAGTCTGTTTCCTAACTTTTTAAATTCTCCACTAAGGGCGCTGTAATCCTTTATTCGATGGGGTATGGCCACTTTGCTATAGGTAGACCTAACATACCCCTTAACATACTTTTCCTTACAAGGTTATTCGGGTGCTTAAGGACTTTGCTGGGAACCCTGTATAGTCTATGTATCAAACGCAATTAATATTTAAAAACTAAAATTTTGATGAATAAAACCGATGGTTTGAGTTCAAATCATTCAATTTTTAAGATAAATATTCAAAATTCCATCGATATTTTTCCATATTTCGACAAAAAAGGTATTATTAAATGATATTCGAAAGTAAATCTATTGCTACAGTAACCATCTAGTCAAAGTATGTATATTGGGCGTATCTAAATAAAACAGTAAAGTGGCATTCATAACTTTCTGTGTACTCAACTCAAGTTAGCTTTAAGCCCAAAGTATAATTCATATATTTAAGCTGAAAAAAATTAAAACGAAAAATCTATAGAATAATCAGAATGTGTAAGATCTTTAATATATCCAGGTTTAACTGTATTTAATACTGCTCGTGTGTGTAATTTTTAGAAACTTAAAATAACATTCAAAATCTGGTTTTTTTTTTCTTTACAGCATTTTTAAGCATCATAGAAATTTAAAAATTTACTCTATTCTATTCTGTACAAGTAATATTTCATTTGTTTTATATACATATTGTTAATTGGTATTCAAAATGAATATATTACTATGGAATAGCTATCGTATGTCTGTAGGAATGGATGGATGGATAAAACTGATTAAAAAAAAAAAACTCAGTTATAGAATATCAGTTATAGTCTTCACTGGGGCCAAGTTATAGAAAATAAGTGCACATAAATAATAATAATGATGCTTCTATTCACAACAAAATAGCGAAATCTTGAAATATTGACATTAAAGGTAAAAACGAATTGACTTTTTTTAATTCCTGACATATTTTATTAACACGAATGCTTCTGAAATAATCTCGAAGACATTAATTAAAAGTACTTCTTAATTAAATGATAAAGGTAATACATTTATTTTAAACATTCTAATAAAAATGTATAATTTATATTGTTTTCCGTATTCGGAATACGGTCTCCGGTAGTTCATGTATTGATAATGAATTTCAGAAAAAAAATCTTGCATCTTTAACAATCAAACTTTAAGACAGGTAATGAATTATTCAAATATTCATAGTATTTCAATAGAATATCAATTTTATTCAATATTCATAGCATTTAAAAAAGAACTAACTCTCTTACCAAAATATTCTACGAAATATTCCACACACCTTTCTGGTAGGTCGGACGGTCTGGGTCTCAACAACAACACTCTGCAACTTTATTAAAATTCTATAACGTCAAAAATATGATGCCACTAAAGGAAATGTAAATGATTTGTTTATGGAAAAATTCTACAAGATTAAGACATGGGATTTAAATTCAGACGATAAGTAACGCTGTATTATTAACTAAAATAAAACGCAAAATTGCTTAAATTACTGAGCTCGAAATCATCTTATTCATTTTCTACTGATAAAACTATATTTTTTTAATATTAATACATCTAATTAATTGAGATACTTCGTTTATAATGGCTATATGTTTGAACGATAATTCTTTGATTTCGTTTTAAAGAACTATATTACGAGAAAAGCTAATTTGACAATAGAGATATAGGGAAAACCGAGTCTACGCCAAGAAATTGAGCTCATAATTGCTATTAATTAATAGACTAAAATGTTTCTATATAAAACCGATGGTTTGAGACTAAATTTATCGATTTTTAAAACAAAAGTTCAAATTTAAAATTTATCGATTAAAAAAAATATCGATTAATTAAATTAATCGATTCTTAAAAGAAAAATTCAAATTTATCGATTAATAAAATCATTTTGGTCTATTAATTAATAGACAAAAATGTTTCTGTATAAAACCGATGGTTTGAGATTAAATTTATCGATTCTTAAAATAAAAGTTCAAAATTCTATACATTTTAACCCTCTAACCTTTCGAACTATCCCGAGTTTCGGACTTTCATTCCCTGCCTAATATTTCGAGCATTTTCGATGGAACAGTTTTCAATCTCAAGAGAAATTTAGCGGCGCCAAAAGAATATGTAATAATATGATATGTATGAATATGGTGATATGTATGAATGTTCACTAATATATTTGTTTTTGTCAATGCTTAGTAAGAAGATGTTCCATTTCTTTTACTTCCCTGATATACATAATATAATGTATAAGGAAAGTATTGTGACGAGGTCGAAAATTTGCATTCGAGTTTTTGACGGAAGAACACGTTTCAAACATCCCTGAACTCGAATCGAATCTTTTTGAGGTGATGTCTGTGTGTGTGTCGTGAGTCTATGGAACCGAACGAATGGAGCTTTTCGAACGAAATTTGGTACAAAAATTACAATCAGTGAATATTGGAAGGCTATTGATTTTAAACGCAATCGAATGCCCAGAAGACCCATAAAAAACATTGTCAAAAAACTAGAACTTTCGATAAGGTTACTTAAGTAATCATTTCTTATATAATGTTTCATTAGAAAACGATTAACAAACTTTAAAAGGCTAACGATGAACCGTTCTCGAGATAATGCACATTTTTAAAAAAAATGTATCAAAAAATCATATGAAATTAAAAAAAAAACGCATTAACTATTGTAAAATATGTTTACTTTTCATATGTAATATTATGCGATAAATTTGTTAACATCAATCACGTGGATCTAGTTCGTTCCATTCACGAGAGAAAATACTTAGTTCACTTTCTATATGCAATATTATACTACCCATCTGTTAACATTCTCGTGGTTCTAGTTTGTTCTTTTCATGTAAGTATGAATAAGTCATTCTGTCTAGATTCGCTAAAAGCGAAAAAAAAAATAATAATAGTAATAATAACCAAAGTTGCAGAATATTCTTACAAAGTAGCATCAGTACATATTAGAATCTTTTTAAAAATATACGTAATGACATGACAATGCTTCTGCTTCCCGGCCGGGGAAACAGATACTTTAAGCCTCTTTAGTGAGTTCCCAGTTTGGGCTGTGGAATGCTTTTGCAAAATAGTAATCATAACGTGTTTTTGCCAAATAGACAAAAACACAACAATTTCACTCCAAAATGCACATATTACTTTACTGCAGAATAGTACGGCAGCTACACTTATCCCATCACTCACAGTACATCACTGGTAGAAATTAGATATTTATTTATCTTTTGCTAAAACATTTCTGCTATATTGGTACCAGACCTGTTCAGATATGTGCAAGAAGACAATTGTAAAGAAAATAAACTTGTGTTTTTGTCTAAATATTGCAATAATTAAATAATGGATGCTTTTAAAAATCTAGAAATAGTGTTCATATTTCACTCTTTACCCACTATTTTTATATACCTGGTTACCTACCACCTCTGTGTACTGCTGGCTTTGTACAGCTGCCTCTGTGTACTGATGACTTTGTCTATTTATCATAATATTTCAAGTACATAAAATAAATTATATTTTGTTCAGTATAGTGACCATCGTCATATGACTAATTTTCTTGGCCCAACAGGAGGACACTTTAACCAAGCTTCACTGTAGTTCTTTCTTTCAAGGACTTCTGTGCAAGTTCCTTGATAATATATACCTTATGATTGCATTATCATGAATTATTATTCTAGTTCTGAAACAAATCAAAGTAACATATTTTTTTTTAATCTTTAGACTGGAACACCATCTAGTCGACGATTAGGAACGTTACACAAGAGAAGACCCTACTCTAATCCGATGCCTGAATGTGCATCCCAGCAGGTCTGCAATGCAATTTTCATGCGACTTAAGTTTGTACAACCGCTATGCAGGTGTGCAGGGGCATACAAAAGTCCCTGTTCATCGAGAATGAATCCAAACGATGGTCACACAATCAATTTACTAGCAGATCGCGATGGTCAGGTGAGGATACTTTTATATTTAGTTATATGGAATGTTTAAACAAAGTTTGGTTGAGTTTCATCAGCAAGATTTGTTGCGGCAATTCATACTTATATATTAATCACATCATTTGGTATTCTTCATTTATTCATAGTTAATGCATTTCTTTATATATTCAAATTATTTATGTTAATCCACAAAAATAATAGAGATATGAAGTAACACCTAGAGAAGTCAAAAAATCAAACATATAAGAAAGTAGCAAACAATATTAAATTAATATATACTTACTAATTAACAATTATAAAGGAAAAGAAAAATCCGAGCAGAACGTTCTAATTCGTTAAAAAACAAATTAAAATATAAAAATGCAACAATCAAGTGTGAGATTACAAAAATAGGAGTATATAAAAACAAGAAAGATCAATCATGCTTAAAGCATTGATTATGAAACACTTTCCAACTTCAATGCAATTTTATTTAAACATGTCTAAAATGCAATACATTCCTCGGTAATATTTTAAAACTTATCACAATACTACATTAATTTATTATATTTGAAACCTTAAACCTTCATGGAAAAAAATTAACTTCATTCAAATGACGGCATTAAAATATAAATTGCCTGGTTTAAACATCTCTAAAATGTGATACATTCCTCGGTAATAATTTTAGAATTATCATAATACTACGATAATTTATTATATTTGAAAACTTCATCGAAAACAACTGAAATCCATTCAAATGACGTCATAGAAAAAATAAAACGCCTGGCTCTCTCTATAAAAGCAACATTTCATTCATAAATAATTCCCCCATTCATGTCATTCATCACAATACTATAATAATTTATATTATTTAAAAATTAAGACCATGGAGCTACAAGTAAGTAAAACTCTATGCGTAAAACTTCATTGAAAATTATCGTCCTTCTCTTTCTAAAATCAATGAATATTTCATTCATATCAGCCATGCAGACTCCATGGACTAAATGATTTTGTGTTAAAGAATTACAGCGATTCTAATACAACTCATTCTACATATTTTGCTGTTTACATTTTACATAGGTGAAAAATAGGCTTAATAGTAGAAATAATCAAATTTGTATGAGCATTTAAACTGAAATATATTGTCATTGCGTTGTTAAAGTATGTAGATGCACAGAATTTAGGCCAAAATAAAGTAGTTTTAGGATGGATACAACACTCAATATGAATTAGAAAGAACTTTAAAAATCACGATTTTGAGACAAGATGGATGCCATATATCATTTTGAAGTGGGTCATGTGATCGTTTCATATCATGGACACGTGATCGCTTCATATAAGAGGTGTTATTATTATTTTAATTTTTATTTAAAAAACTACTGAATATATTTCGCTGAATTTTTTTTTATATATTTTATGGAACAATTTGAATATTGCCTAAAATTTTCGAAGCAATTTGTGAATTTTAAATCCGCTTAAAAAATGCTTGAAAAATTAGGTCCCATAGGGCTCAATGTATTCCATTTTTTCAACCCGGGTTCAATCCAAAACTAATTGGGTGACATTATTCATTTATATTCCCATAGGTCCTATAGACCGTCTGAACAACATACTAAAATTTCATTTTGATTAAGTCATTTTTACGGCAGTTATCGTGCTAACGGACAGACAGACAGACAGACAGAATGAACAAAGTCATAAACACTTTTCAACTTTGTTGTAAAGTGTTAAAAATGAAACAATGCATAATAGCTAGCAATCTATAAAGAAATAACAAATAACAATTATGAGAATAATAACATAGAAAAATAAAATAAGGCAATCATGCCGATAAAGTGGAATAGTGGTAGGCTTAAGATGAAAGCCAATTCAAAATAGATTCTTCATCAAGACTGAGTATCCATCTAAATTAACAAAGAAAAATATTTGTTTCTGCATATCGAGATAATTATGAATGAAATGTTCAATGTAAAGCAAGGCATCCCTCCAATTTTTTATACTTAATCATCGCAGTATTCTACTGTAATTTTAAAATTATACACCAACTAGAAAGCTATGCTCAACAATCCCTATTTTTCAAAGAGTTTTTGTGCATATATATCTATTAAACAAAGAGAGATAAAACTACAACTACCAAATACTTGAATAGTCATTTTACTAGTTTCATACAAAGGACCTGCAAGTTTTAAATGTCATGCTGGTAGCTAAATAATCAAGTCTTAATTACGTAAAGAAGCTTTGCCATCTACCATGCATGTTAAACAAGTTTTGAGGTCCTCTAATGGACTTTTATGATATATTTTGAAAAATTCTGATGAACTTCCATGTTTCCTTTTTAATCCCAATATAAGTTGTTGGGGAATTTAAAAGGCTGAATTTAATAAAGAAAACTAATAACATAGCACACAGCTTATCAACATATTATACTGGAAGCAAAATATCACAATCTGGCTCGATTCTCCATGACTCAATACCTTGCATTTGAACCATTTAGTAATGGATTGGTTATTTCAAATTTTGCAAGTGAAAAGTGATAAAGGTGAGAAGCAAAATGCCAGGTTCATTTACATGTTTAGCTCATTTGCAAAATGGTTATCATGAGATTACAAATATGGGTTAAAAGGTCTTTGAGATGCATGCTAAGATAGTAATTAAAATGTTCTTAATGTGTTTATTCTCAGAAGCTTAAATTGACTGAGCAGAAAATGGCACTGTTTCCATGAAGTAAGTAAGCTCAATAGTAAGTTTTAGTAGTGTTTCTTTCAGGCATAGATTCGAGTGGAAGGGCTTTGCCCTCCCACCCCCTTCCTGGAGGATATTTTATGTTATCAAACAAAATATAATAACTATATATATAAAGTATAATAATTTATATATAATTACTATATATATATATATATATATTATGTTTGTTGCTTATATATTATATGACCTTTTAGTATAAAAATAAGATCAATTTTAATTCTCTGGTATCATCGTTTCCCTTTCGCTAGATATAATATTTCAAATCCTCTTTGATGGATATCATTTAACCTCTTTAGTTATTGAACTAGGGTATGTCATATATGTCATGTTCTATATATTCCTTATCTATTTATATCTATATATATATATATATATATGATTACTCTTACAAATATAGTAACTAATTATATTAGAAGACTTGTCCCTTCTAAGGTTCTACCTTCTTCCCCCAGCCAAAAAGTACTGAGTTTCAGATTGGCTGCATAGCTACTTTTTAGTTTCCTTCAGCTTTAAAATGTGTTTTGACAAAACAGTAGACAAGTGATTTGTGGAATTAAGGAACCAAAGTAACATAAGGAAATTTAAAAAACTTACAATTAATATTTAATTGTGTATATAATTTTAACATTTTAGTTTTGATTTTGATAGACTGATTATTAATGGGTTAAAAATTTGATTATTTTTTAAGTAATTCTGTAACAGAGAAACATAATATTTTTTACAAATGATGGCATAATTATTAGAAGCTTTATCTACATACGTTATGACAAAATGTTGCTGTAGTTCTTTGATAGCAGATAGGAGTTGTTTATAAGGATACCTAGGCTTCGTTAATTTAATGTTTATAATAACATTTTTTAGTAGATGTAAGGTAGTATACTTCCATAGATGGAATGCTTCAATAGGAATGGAATGTGAACAAGCAAGTTGATATATGAATTTATCAAAATCAAAATATATAGACTGAAGTAGTTGTTTGGGGTGATAGCAGAATGGAATGCGAAATTTAGACCCTTAGAGGATAATAATTTTCATAATTTTCCTAAGTATATCATCCTGAACTATACTGAGATCCCCAGTAATAATGTGTCCATGAGAGGAGTTGACATAAGGGGTTAGATTTTTATTGCTGCATACACATGATGTAAGGTAATCTGAGTTTAATGTCCTGGAAACTTCATTGTAATTTTAAATAGTTCTACCAATTGGTAAATTATATTTGAATCATTTTTGTATTTTGATATCATTTACTGGTAACAAGTGCTTATGTTTTGCAAATAAATTATCGAAGTTAAGAGAATTAAGAATAGGGTGTTTAAAAGAAATTACACAATATATATTAGAATAAACATATATTTACAGTTTTAAAAATATATTAAATTTAATTTGATGTTTAGTTTATAAAGATCCAAGTTTAATTTATATGTATTATTTAAATTTAATTTATAGATATAAGATATTTAAAAAATAATAAAATAGTTATTTTGTTTCTCATTTCAGTACATTTGTTATATTAAATAGATAAAATAATAACATGGAATAATGAATTGAAAATAATATGCTTTTTAAAAAAGATATATTGTATACCAAATATGAATATCAAAAGTATTTAAGAAAAATTGGTCCTAGCTCTTTAAGTGGGAGTAATGGGGGTTGCACATGTGAACCAGTCTGGAAAATACCCCCTTTTTCACCCCAATGTTTCATGGCCAGAAGATACCGACTTGCATGTGGATGGGGCTAATGAGTGTTATTAATCACATGAGAAATAAGGCCCTTAAATTTTTAAAATCAAACTCAAAACATAGAAATTGTCAATCAAATTGCAAAACAAATGAAATTTATAAAAATAACCCTATTAAAGAAACTAATAAGTTTAACATATAAAGTAAACTCAACTCTCAATATGATTATATGCAGGTAAAAATATCCTCTACTATAATTAATCATAAACAACAATAAAATTTCTGCTTAACAAAACTCACATGATGAAGAATCTCTATAATTAGAAGGGGAAAAAAAAGAAACAATGCCTCTGCCTACAGCATTATAATTTGTTGAAGTTGCTTCAATAATTATACATTTGAATTCTTTAAAGGAACAAATAGAAACTTGTAACATTAATAAGATTTATTATTATTATTTTTTAATTTGATATTTCATAAAACAAAATATTTAATTGAAAAATAAAAATTTGGCAAACTAAAATTGTATTGTTTAAACAATAAAAATTTAAAACACAAGCATGACCCCACAACAAACCCCTTTTCAAACTAAAATTGTATCGTTTAAACAATAAAAATTTAAAACACCAGAATGACCCTAGCAAGCCCCCTTTACAAACATTCACTTAGCACTCAAATGGTTTAAGATATTTTTTTGCTTTTTCCATAGAAAACTCAGACTTTAATAAAGGTTTGTGAAGATGTAACTTCAGTGAAAATGTGCAACCAACCACATGACTGGATGTTACTAGCCTTGCAAAATGTGAGAACAGGAAAGGCTCATTACTTAGTGGTATGTAAATGTCCACCACAAGCAGTCATGGAAGGACCAGTGCTACATACTCAGCCACCTTATGCAAGAATACCTGGAATCAGTGTTTATGGAATGTTATGTGTTCAAGGAAGGAAAAGTCGATTGCGAAAAGAACGTAAGAATGTAGTTTTATTGTTCTTCATAAATTAATAATTATTCCTTTTAAATGTTATTTAATACTGTAAAGTTTGGCAACTTATGATTATAATTAATCGTCCATGGGCATGGTCTGAAAATGACACCTCTGAATTTTTTAATTGTAATTACTAATTTCACCAAACTAAATTATACCTTGGTTTCACATTACAACCGATAATGGTTCAACCATATAGAGAGAATGTCAAACACTAGCCTGCAGCACCCAATAGCTATCAACCCAGTTTTTTACTATCCAATCACAGTCCATTGCTAGGCACTTTAAGAGCAATAAGCAACTAATACTATAGTTTCTACTAATACTATAGAGTTCTAAACTAAATAGATAAAATGAATAAATTATTATAATAAAATGAATAAATTATTAAAATTGTTTATCCTCTGTGGTGACTAGGATTAGCACTGTAATCAATGTACAGTGTCTTGCATTAAATTTTACTAGCTAAAGTATTAAAATTATTTAGCAGTCAGCTGTCATAGAATTTAAGATATATGCCACACTAACATTAAGTTGAAATTACACCTGAAATTAATTAAGAATAAAAACATTCAAAAGTAAATAAAATATAAATTGAAATAATTTGAAACAAAAACTTTGTAAATTAAATGTATGCCAAAATAAAAAGTATATATTAGCATTCAGCTATTTTGAAAGTGCTTTCCTCTTTAGACAGAAAAGTTTACCTTAGTAAAACTAAACTCTTTAGTTTTCTTTAGTCTGTCTTGCCTACAATTCATGGAGAAAAAAAATTATTTAATCCCTACTAATACAAATGTTATATATTTTTTTATTTTATATTACATTCAATCTACATAGCACATTTATTAGGTACAGAACTAAAATGGCTATTTTGCTAACCATTTCTCAAATACGTAATGAATAACAATATAGAAAAAAAAGCTACAACTTATGATTGGTGTGGGGGTAGGAAGAATTGAAAATCTGTTTGTGTGTGTTTGTCTCATCATCACGAGAGAATGGATGTACCGAATTTCATGAAATTTTGTGGTCATCCGTGAAATAGTCCCACTTAAAACATAGCTCATGTTTCGAGTTTCTAGGACCAGGGGTTATTGAGATATTAATAAAAAATGAACATCCCATAAAGATAGCATTATGCAGACTGTATTTTTATCACCAGTTTATTTAAAGAAAAATATATCATACGTTGCTTAGCAATGCATTTATTTATACAGCAATCCAATGTATTTATACAACAGAGGATATTATTACATTTTTTCTGATTAAAATAAAATATATATATACAGGGTGATTCAAAGTTCGGAGCAAAAGTAAAACACTATAAGAAAATATCTATGGGTCGGAGAGACATGCGGTTTGCAGATTAATATTCACCGTGGTGGGGGATTTTGTGTGGCATGAAAAAAAATTAGTTCAAACTCTCGACACTAGGGGAGCTGCAGCAGATAAAGCCATGGAGATGACTTATGCATGGAGGTGATTGCACACATGACTGGCCTGCGAGATCCCCAGATTTCACACCCTGTGATTTCTCGTGGGGATACCTAAAATCACGTGTCTATAGAGGAAAGCCCAAGTCCTTACCAGCACTGAAAGGCACCTTATGGCAAGAGGTAGCAGCCATTCTCGGTAACACGCTGTTTCATGCTGTATCAGCTGTAATACCGTGACTGCACTCAGTACTGGAATGTGGTGATGGATACATTAAGCACTTGTAGCTGTAAATCAAGCTGAAATAAAATATCTCATTTCACGATTATTACCTCGCATTGTTTTCTTCGCAGCAGTGCTCCCTTAGTGTCGAGATCTTGAACTATTTTTTTTTTTCATGCCATACAAAATCCCCCACCACTGTGAATATTAATCTCCAAACCGCATGTCTCTCCGACCCATAGATATTTTTTTATAGTGTTTTACTTTTGCTCTGAACTTTTGAATCACCCGGTATATATATATATATATATATATATATATATATATATATATATAAATATAAATTTGATCAGAATTGCGTTTTAGCCTGAATTATATCAATTAAGGCATTCCGGTTTGAAGACTGCTGGAAAATTATTGATATTTTCAATTTCTTACATCATCTGTTTTAATTTGCCAAAGACTTTTCAAATTCACTCATACATTGCGTTTAGCCGATTGTAAAACAGACTAAAAGTAGTACTGTATTTTCTAATACCACTTTAACATTTTCATTTTGGCATATATTGATCTAATTTTGCTGTTTCTATAAATTTGTTTATAAACAGGATCAGGATGTTTTATCCTTCTGAACTGTACATGAAGATAATTTTGTACAGTGAGAACGGATATTCTTATACATTTTAAGAGAATTAAATGAAATATATAATAGAATGTTTTGAATAACAAAATCATTTAGAATACTATAAGAATTTGCACATAATTGAGAATTTTAATTTTCTTTATATTAATAATTATATAATTTTCTTATATTATGTAAGAAGAAGGGATAGTTAATATAACTGCAAGCTGCATGTATGCGCAACTACAAAATATAGAAATTTATGAAATAAAGTAACCATAAAATATTGATAATAACAACAGTTTTAATAAAATAAAAATGGAAGTATTTTTAAACTTTCACACAATGACAAAAAAAAAAAAGGCTTAAATCATAGAAATTTATTAAATTTAACCTGCTTTATAGCTTCCTTTTGTAGTTTAAATAAATACCATAACTAAATTTACACATTCATAAGAAAACATGAAATTTCCATCTTTAGTGTCCAATATTATCTCTTGCAAAAATAATTTTTAATATTCCATTAAAAAAAAAAAAAAAGGGCAGTCAAACTGCCCTGATTTAAACTGTTTCTCTTTTAATTATTACAAAATATATGCATATGTAACTTATATTTATTTACATAAATATTTATTTTCTTATTACAGATTACCCACCCCTGCCATGGGATAGAGTTCTAGATATCTACAACACAACAATTGCATTACGGTAAATGATTACAGCATTCATACATCAATACTGATTAGTAAAAGGACCAGAAAGTGTTCTTAAAGGGAATCAAGGCAATGTTTCACAGGTGCACCAAGTCCAATGTGAATAAATTCAAGAATTAACTCAACATCTGGTTGGAAAAAAAAATGTGTGGTGATATAGGACATAGATCATTGTAAATATGGGTTCATGGTTGGTTATCTGTTAGTTTTAACCACAGGGGAACTTATTCTGTCAGCAACACAGCAAATTTGTGACATTTTTGTGATAAATGTCTATTTGCATATTTTGGAAATCCATCAACTCCCTTCTTCATTAAGAATAAGCATGGACCTGAATGTCAAATGAGAACTTGACCATGCTATACAAGTAAAAAATGGGTACACCCAAAATAGCATTGAACTCCTTGCACAGCCTAGTCAAACTCTCATTTTGTGTTTTGATCCAGACTTTTTTGTACTGAAGAAGAAAATCCAGGGTTATCTGAAATATGCATTTGCTATTACACCTCATTTACACAGCATTTTATGTTATCATCCAGTTTATTTATTGCTTGTGCACAAATTCACATTTTGTACTTATTAAGATGAGTATTTATCAAAAGAAAGACATCCAAAACTTCTACCAGAAGTTTTAAATAAAATTAAGGAGGGCATACAGTTATAACATTTATCCAACTAAATAACATAATAAACAAGGCAATATAATTCTTAAAATTGCAATTATTTTTTTCATAAAATGCATAAACACAAAACACGAAAGATGTTTAAATGAAAGTAAAGTAAATTCTATGAGAATTAAGATAGACATTTTTTTAGAAATAAAGCTATTTAACACAATTTAATCTTAATAATAAAAACTATTCAATGCGGTTTAATCTAAAATTACAAAAATATTTATAAAATAAAAGATAAAGGGAAGGTTATACATAAAAGAAATATATTAGTCACTAGAAAGCTATCCACAATGACTTTTGTAGACGTGCCATTCTGTCAAACCCTAAGTATCACTGTAGTCACAGAGAATGCAGTGCTATTTAACACATGTGTAATTTATTTTTTTATTTATTGAAATATATGTAAATGTGATGTTGCCAATAGCAATAATAAACACTTTTATACTTTTACAAAATTTCTTGTTTCTTAAGATTTTGTATTGTTGTCTTTGTATTTATGTCAGTCATTCATTTTCCATTTCCATCTTAGCAAGCATACAACCTATAGTAGTGTAAGGCTATCTGTAAAAGTGCTCTAAAAATTGCAAACTGAACAACAAACTAAAAACGTTTTGCTAGTCATAACCAGGTCTAAACCAGGATTTCACTCAAACAACATAACTAAATGTCCTGATTTTTTTATGTTTTACAGATTACTATGTTAAAAAAATTTAACATTACTTCTATATAAATAGAACATATATCCATCTATACATTAAATTTATTTTATTGCTTAATACATTTTTATCCAGAATTTATGATAGCCATATATTATATTGTGCTTAGGTAACTTATATTTAATATAGTGCAACTGAAAAAGTCACACAACCCAACATGTTACATTTTAGGAGATATTGGATAACACAACTTTTCTATCACACTGTATAAGTGCATTTTACTGCTATTACATATTGTTTTATATAAGAAATTAGCAGTCTGCAAAATTGATAAATTTTCACCAAAAGTCATAGAAATGTAAAAACATTTTTGTCCCACAAGAACAGTGACTAAATATAGTTGCCATACATTTTTACGTTACATAATACTTAATATAATTAAACATTTAAAAATGTTTCTTAGTTACAGCTGTATGGGAACATGATTTTATTGAGATATGCATGTGTTATCATTAGATTACAATTATTTTGAAGAATATTTTACGAGAGTGATCATATCTGAATAATTTGCCTTTGGGAAAGGAGAGAGATTGTATTCTTATGAATAGGTCAAATGATTAGTTGTTGCTAGGCAACATAAAAACTTAAATAGCTTATGCTTTATTCAAGGTAATTATTGGTGAATATTTTTGAATTAGTTAAATTGTGCATAAAATACTTCCTGTACATATAATATTTGTATATTCAAAACAAGATTTGTATACTCATTTATCTTATAAATGAAAATGATAGGACAGGGATCATAATTGAATTACACATATTTTGGAGAAACAAAAGAAGCTAAGTAGGTCGAAACAAGTCCATACAAAAGACCATAGAGAATCTTGATTGGTGTGGTTGACTTTGTATAGTCAACTGAAAATAGCATGAAACAGCATGAAATTCAGTATTCAAAATTGTTTGTATTATTTACTATGAAGTTTGAAAACAAATATTTTATTATTTTAACCATTAGCATTACTTTTTAAATTTAATAATTTCAAATACGTTGAAATCGATTTTTTTTTTTTTTTACAATACAGTGTTTCATGCAAATTAAGATCAAATTTAATTATACAACAACCACAAACAAAGCTGGGTATTCCAGCTAGTAATATATAAATATAAAAACTATAATGATGAATTCTGAAATAAAATCATGCACACACACAATCCGACAGTGCCCTTACTTGATTTATAAATATGCTTAATAAAACTTACCCAACATATCTGTAGTCACTTGGATATTACAACTGTACATGGCTGCCATTAGCCTTTGAGGCTGGGCTTGAAATGCCTTCTTACAAGCGTCCTTCACTGTTGACATTATTTGCCCAGTAAAAGGTCCAAATGGGGTACTGCTAGCACTGCTAGGGCCACTAGATGCAACACTAACGGAGTCTGATATCACAGCAGAAGATATGGTTTCACTAAAATCTGATATATCACATAAATTAGATTTGCTAAAAACTTCTTCATTGTCTTCAATAACACTGGTAAATGCATCTTTTTCAAAACCCCATTCTTCAACAATAAAGCATACACCCATCATGGGTTCATCACAAAGAGGACCACAAAGAGTCGCCAGTTGAAACCCACTCATAAAAGTACTGTCATAGTTGAAATGCAAGGAATCAGGTGAAGAGTCCATCTTTTTAGACCAGAAAGAAGGACGTTTATAAAGAGGAATTTGATTAAGTAGAATATTAGGTCCACATCTTCTAGGTCCAAAACACCATATATTATCAACAGTGGTGTTCCACTCAGGTCCTGCTTTGTGAAATAGTTCATTTAAACAACTTTTAAATTCTTCAATAGATTTAAGTGTTTCTGGGGTTAAGGCACTTTCACTATTGTTTGAGAGGTAAAAAGACTCATCTTGAATTTTAATCAAATCAGAATTTTCTTCGAGTAATTTAGTAACCTCAGGAGGTAGAGGTTTAGCCTTCATTCGAACGAAAGACATCTTATTTGAAGTCTTCAAAGTAATATACCCATCTTTGTCACAGAACAATTCATTACTCTCTTCCTTGTCTTTTTCATCCTAAATAAAAAT
Source organism: Amaurobius ferox (assembly GCA_951213105.1). Taxonomy (NCBI): domain Eukaryota; kingdom Metazoa; phylum Arthropoda; class Arachnida; order Araneae; family Amaurobiidae; genus Amaurobius; species Amaurobius ferox. Next base: position 135,628,312 of record OX578148.1, read on the forward strand.
ATTGGAGAATATTAAATCTTGAAATTGCATTGAAATTATTAGAATTAGATAATTTCCAAATTCCATTATAAGTATACTTATTTTAACTGCAAAATTTTTAGATTCAATTGAGATTTTTTGAACCTCATTTCATTAAAGGTATCAGTGTTTTCCAAACCATGGTTCTTATACCTCGGGGGTACACAAGAGGATTCAAAGGGGTACATGGTTAAATCTATAAACATTACTCTTTGCAAAATCAATTCTTATAATATAAAAATCAATATATCAACATACAAAATAAGCAGCTAAATGAAAAGTCACCTGAAAAGTGACATTTTTGATGAGCATGAATTTTAAAATATTCTGTTACTTCGCAGAACAAATAAGTTATACGATATTATTCATATTATACTTATAAGTAAAAATATGAATTTTAAGTTTTTATTGTAATTCATAAATTTTATACAAAATTATGACAAACTTTGCCACCTATCACTTTATTGAATCAGATATTTTTAATATCAGAATAGTATGAATACAATGTATTATGTTTTAATATTCCACGTTCAGAATATTTTTGATGATAAAATTCAATAAAAAAATGAAAATAATTATTTAAACTATTATTATAACAATCATTTTTGTAAGCATCAATTGAGAACTATTTTCTTTCATATTCATTTTATTCTTGTAACCTTGCTCAAGAAGCACTCTGTGAATCACGTGATGTTATGTTCGACGCTTGATGCTCACATTCGATGTTACAATACATTTTTGGTTTATTACAATGCAATGATTACGATGTATTTAATAAACCTTCATTAATTTATGCTAGAATATTATTCATTAAAAATTCTTCTGCCTGATACATCCCTTACAATTCAGAAGTGGGATTGACATCGATGACTTGTTTTGAACTGGTATATCGTTTGTGTTCAATGGACATAAGAACAATCTTAGATGTTTTGTTTTTGATCAACATTCGTGTTTATAAAAACAAACCGATGAGACAAGCAGATGGCTAGTCTACTACAGTGATGAAAACTTTTTTTTTGCAAGGTAAATAAATGCTTTTGAATAATTTCGATTTGGATGAAAAGTATTGCGATGTTGATGTAGTTTAAAATGCAGTGTTATGATGCTCAGTTTTGATTAGAAAATAATTTTTATTTGATATTGTATATATTGATGTAATAAGAAGTACCAAAAATGATGTATTTAGCTAAAGGAAGAAAGTGTAATTTAATGTTGTTAGCATGCGATGTTGGGGAAACTATTCTCCCAGAAGATACAATTGTAGAGTTAAAAACAAAAATATTAAGTAGTAAAGAATACAATGAAGAATTTGTAAAACAAATGTTAGAAACAATAATTTTTGATAGAAAAGAAGTAGAAAAAGAAAAATTGGCGAAGAAATTGAAAAGGGAAAAATTAAAATATGAATTTGAGCTGGAAAAATTAAAGATTGAGTCTTTGAACAAAAATAAACATTGATGATTTGAATTTAAATTTGCGAAATGTCGAAAATTCTGAAAATAAATAATTTGCATAAAAGAAAACCAAGTCGTCCTTAGAAGTAATGTAATTTTAATTACAGTAGTAGAGAACAATGGAAAAGAAAATTTTGACGAGAATTATTTAAATACTACACAAAATAATTGTGAGGAAAATGAAACTTTTAATAATTCCTTTGAATTTGGTGAAAGTTTACATATCCAACTAAAAGATCAGGAACCTTCATTTCGTGAACTGTTAATGTTAAGTCAAATTAAAGTCGGATCTCAGCACACAGAATCAGAAGCACAAAAGGTGAGTGATTTTTTAAATGAATTCAGAGACTGTATTGCAGTGAAAATCAATGAGTTGGGATGCATCAAAACCACAACTATGAATATAACGGAAGTTCCTGGAAGCAAGCTGGTTTCGCATGCTCCATACTGTACGTCATATTACGAACGTGAAATTTCACGAAAAATTATTACCGAACTGAAAGAACAAGGAGACATTCAAAACAGTACTTCGGATTATAGTAGTCCTGTATTATTAGTAAAGAAGAAAACAGGAGATTACCATATGGTCATAGATTATCACCGTTTAAATGCACAGACGGCAAAAGATAAATTTCCTTTACCACACATTGATGACTTACTTGATAGATTGATGGGATACAATATGTTCTGTACTCTTGATGCTGCACAGGGTTTCAATCAGATTCCTCTACATGCAGAGTCAAAACACAAGGCAGCATTTGTTACACCCGATGGCCATTATGAGCCAACAAGATTAATTTTTGGATTAACAAATGGACCTGCTGTTTTTCAAAGAGCCATGACAATGGCGCTGGGCGATCTCTTGTGGAATGTCGTAACCTGCTTTATCGATGATATGCTCATAGGAGCTAAAACAGTTGAAGATTTGATGACTCGATTACGTAAAGTTCTGACGAAACTTCGTGAAGCTGGAATAACACTCAAACTATCGAAATGTGAATTTGCGATGGAAGAAATAGAATATTTGGATTTTCTCAATATCAAAGGAAGGAATAAAACCTGGATCTCGAAAACTTGCTGCAATCTCAGAAATTCAACCACCAAGAAATGTAAGAGAATTGAAAAGATTTCTAGGACTTTTTAGTTTCTTTCGCAGATTTATAGAATGCTATGCTTTATTAGCATCTCCGTTAACCCAATTGTTGAAGAAAAATTCTACATTTGAATGGACTGAGGATCATCAGAAAGTGTTCGATGAACAATTGTTGAAGAAAAATTCTACATTTGAATGGACTGAGGATCATCAGAAAGTGTTCGATGAATTAAAGTTACATCTAACTTCTAAACCAGTTTTAAAACTTTATGACAACCATGATGAAACTGAACTCCACACAGATGCAAGTTCTGTCAGATTATCTGGAATCTGGAATGCTCCTGCAGTAAGAGAAAGATAAAAGGTTACGTCTAGTATACTGTGTAAGCCATCGAACAGGTTCTGATGAAGCAGTGGTACCACTCCAGTCATTTAGAATTGATTGTTGCTGTTTGGTCAATGCACGCGTGCGACCATTTCTTATTGGTAAACATTTTACTCTAGTAACGGACTGTTCAGCGATACTGTTTCTTGCCACTCAAAGGAATCTCAAGCCTCAGATAGCCCGGTGGGCAGAACTCTTGAGCGAATTCGACTATGAAGTAAAACATCATGCAGGGGATAAAATGTGCCATATTGATATCCTTAGTAGAGTACCAGTAGAAGAAGAAAATTTACACCAAATGATAAATTCTATCTAACAAGTCCTGTTGAACTAATGGATTCAACTACAATATTGTATATTGTTACTGAAAACGATCAGGTAGCTTTACTTCAATCTCAGGATAAGGAAGTACAAAGTATTTTGCAAGCAATAACTAAACTCTCAATTAACCGAAACCCAGCAGAACGTCAACTTACCAATCAATATAGTCTAGAAAATGGAATTCTTTATAGAGTAATGACAGATTGCGATGCATCAAGAAACTGTTTGTTATGCCTCGACTCATGAGGAAGTATTTAGTTGTCCGATATCAGATTTTGCTGGACACTTTGGAGTCGCTAAAGCTAGACAGCTAATTCAAGAAAAATTTTGGTTTCCAAATATGACGAATTACATAAAGCAGCATATACGACAATGTGTTAGCTGCGCTTTTAACAAAGTTCCTGCTGGAAAAGTTCAAAGGAAATTAAACCCAATTCCCCCTGGAAGACAACCATTTGAAATTATCCATATTGATTTTCTTGGACCCTTACAGATAGTTCCTGAAGAAACAAGGAAGTTTTTGTTATCACAGATAACTTAATGAAGTTCATATGTTTACGTGATTGTTCCACTTGCACAAAGGCTAATGCGATCAAATGTTTAGATGAATTTATCAAAGATTTTGGAGCTCCACTGCGAATAATCTCTGATCGAGGAACATGTTTTACCTCAAAGGCATTCACTAAATACTGCAGTGAAAGAAAAATTAAATACACATTAATTTGCAGTCAACGACCCCAAGCAAATGGCCAAGTCGAACGAATAAATCGAATTGGGATCCCTGCTATTACTGCCAGTTGTAATAAAGATAACCAAAAGGATTGGGACAAATTTCTGACACAAGTCCAATGTCAAATAAACTGGACACCAAGCAAATCCACTGGCAAATCTGCATTCGAGTTGCTGTATGGTTATGCACCAGAAAGAATTAATGATTTTCCAATTGACCTGTTACCGGAAGAAGGGAAATATTGTGAACCAAAAATCCTACAGGCAAAAGCGAAAGACACTATTTCTGAGTCTCAAGCTAAAATGAAGAAAAATTACGATAAACGACATTGCCCTGCTTTTAAGTTTGAAGTTGGTGATGTTGTCCTTATGAAGTGTTTGCCAGAGCACACTGGTAGCAGCACAAAACTACAAGTACGGTACCGTGGACCTTTAGTGGAAGAAACTGTTTTACCCTCTGACACATATAGAGTGTCTGATCTGCGGAATATTGGACAAGGACGAAGACAACGTCCAAATTATAAAACTACTGCACTCGCTATTGAAACTGTTCAAATTAGTGAATGACGAGGAACATTATGACTTTGAGGATGTAGATGGCGAGACTACCGCAGATGCACCATAGACGAGGATGCCTATTTTGCAGGATAGCCGATTGTAAGCGTCAACCGAGAACTATTTTCTTTCATATTCATTTTAATCTTGTAACATTGCTCTAGCAGCACTCAATGAATCATGTGATATTATGTTCGATGCTTGATGCCCGCATTCGAAGTTACGATATATTTTTTGTTTATTACAATGAGATAATTACGATGTATTTAACAAACCTTTATTAATTTATGCTAGAATGTTATTCATAAAAAATTCTCCTGTCTGATACATCCCTTACATTTCTATAAGTTTTGATTACATTTATAAAATTTCAAAACAAAACTTTGTTCTGAATTTATTGCACACGCACACATTCAGGTGGATATACTCAGAATAATTTTGTGTGTGTGTGAGATCAAAGTGTTTTAAGAAGCTTTTCTGTCAAAATCCCAAACTTAAAATTTTGGGAAAAACAATACTCGGGATTCATACATTCTTGACTCTGAAAAATGAAACTTTTTTATGACTTTTAGAAATAATCCAATGATCCCTAATTACATTTAATTGACAGATGTTATGATTTGCAAATAAGGATATCAAATGACTACAAATAAAGAAAATATGTGTTGCTGTTGTTCCTAATCCCTAATTGGTCCAACAAATTTAGACCAATTCCATCAGCCCATGAACTTCTAAAAAGTATAAAAACAAAAGAGGATTTGAAAACACCTCATCCAACTTGAAGTCAATACAGTTTAAAATATGCTCAGGCAAAGCCTGAGTTGTCCTGCACTTAGTGCAGAGCTTAAAAACCTTCCATGCTCATAGGTGAGACTCCTCAAATGTCCACTAACAAAGCAAGACAAACAGGTCTACCAGGATCTCTGACCCTCGAAAGAAAGGGCACCACCAGGACGCCTTCCAAAGTACCAGCCATGTATAAGAGGGACATTCCAGAGATCGCTGTAAGTCCTCCTGCACTCCGAGAATACCTCACTAAAAGTAGAAGGTATGTCATGCCGGGGAGATTCCATAGAAGCAGCCCTCGCCAACAAGTCCGCTTTCTCATTTCCCACTACACCCATGTGGGATGGAAATCATTGGAAATGCACCTCACATTTCTCAGAGAGCCTATTAATTAACATTAAGATGGAAATTCCTTCTCTGTTACCAACATTCCTCCAGTTACTGAGGTGTTGAATTACTGAGGTGTTGAATTGAAGATCAGCTGTCCGTTAATATCCAAATGCTCACAAAATCATGCTCTGAAATTTGTTCAACATAGCTAAGGCCTTTTTCAATTACTATCAGTTCCGACCTGAAAACCGAACAGGAATTTGAATTTTTGTATTTAAAACTTGAAGTAGTAGTGGGAGTCCTGATGAATACACCACTACCAGAATGACCATGATCACTCTTGCTGCCGTCTGTATACACCTGAAGAGCGTCTCCAGGTATATGGCTGATAGTTTCAAGAGCCAGCATCTTTTTGAACAGGGTACAAAAGATCTGTATGATAATGGAATTCTTTTACAGGGCTAAGAGTGATGCTCTATTCGGCATCGAGAAGGCAAAGTAATTATGTTTTGCAAAATTGCCTGGGAAAAGGGACTGTTTCTTTTCGGTCTTTAATTATTATCCCAGTTCTTGAGATAGGAGTAGGTTCTATTCTGGTCTTGCTATAATATTTCACAAGAGCAGAGTTTCTTCTCAGGCTCAGTGGCTGTAAGTCACACTCAAAAAGAACAATATTGTAGGGGCAGCTATGCCTCATGCCAGTAATGATTTTCGCTGTGCTGACCTGCACTCTTTCCAGCTTATCACGATTGGAGTCTGAAGCACAAAAATAGATTGGAGACCTATACTCTAAGATTGGTCTAATAAGGGAGGTATAAGTCAGCTTCAGAGTTTTGGAGTCTGCTTCCCAATCACGCCCAGAAATGTATTTGAGGATATTTAGTCTTCTCCTGCATCTCACCTCAAGAGCTTGTATATGCCTATTACTAAGAATTTCTTGGTCCATAACAAATCCCAAATACCTAGCATTCTTTTTATAATGCAAGGCTTGTCCGTTCATGGTTATGTTAGGATGATATTTATAAATATGTACAATGCGAATTATATTCAAATTGTGGAAATATAGTTCCGTTGTTATGGTTTGGTTTATTTATATAAGAGCTAAAGGGAAATAGAGCAAGCACAATGAGAAAAATTTAAATTTTTAAGATGGATGCATTTTTTAACATCTTAAACACTTAAATTATAAATTTTCACATAAATATTTTTTTTTTATTTCCCATGACATGAAATGAAATATTATGAAATTTTTGTTTTTAATAAATTTTTTAGGTCATGAATACCAAATATTATTTCCTCATCATAACTTTTTAAGATTTCCATGACCTGTATTAACCTGAATACTTTTTCTATACAAGAGTATAAAAAAAAAAAAAAAACAGGTTAATATAACTTTAAAACAATCAAAAATATGCATTTAAAAGGATTGAACTTACCTTAACAACTTTTTTAGGCTGAGGTTTTTCAATAGCTTCATTAACCATATCTAACTTCGGAGGAGGAATTATAGTTTCCCGAAATGGAACAATCGGAGAAGATACATTAATATCTATCTTTGCAAACCTAATATAATTAAAAATAATTTAAATATATCTATTTTTAAAGGGCAGACAAAAATTAAAGAAAATTATCTGAAGTTTTAAACTATAAAAACAATGCAGTTCTTTTAAAACATATTCTTATTTTTAAAAGAAAATTTAAAAGAATATACATACATTTTGTAAATATAACAAAAATTAAAGATATCAAAAGTTTTAAGCTATAAAAATCACAGCAATTCTTTTACAAATATTCTCATTTAAAAAAAACAAAAAAACAATACATTACAATATAGAATTTAAAAGAATATAGATATATTTTGTAAATATATTTATTTATAAAGGACAGACAAAATTAAAGAAAGATATTTAGGTATTTAAAGTTTTAAGCTATAAAAAAACCCTACAATTCTTTTAAAAAGATTCATATTCCTTATAGCAAAAATTTTCAAAGCATTTAAGCTGATACACACATATACATATAAAGCACAAATGAAATAGCATAAAAGCTCAATCATTTCAATAGATTAACTTATGTTTTTCACACTGTAGGACGCTTTTTTGCATCTTTATATGAGATATGTAGGACAGATTACTACTTATATGTAATTTATACAGTGTATTTTATAATTATAAATACATGTATAAATATATATGTATTTTATAATTATAAAAGAAATATAATATATACATATATATATATATATATATATATATATTACAGCAAATTATTGGATTTGATAGATTTATAGCTTTTTCTATTGGCTCTGAAAGGTGCAAAATAATATTGTGGGGCTGTGTTTGTGCACTGTTAGGTCTGAATGTATCTTAATTCCATGCTTCCCTTTCCAAAATAAATTTTGACATTTCTAGAATTTTCATCAATGTCAGTCTTTGTTCTCTTCAGTATCAGTATCATGCACTGAAATTTAAGATTAAGTAAATCATCATCTCTCATCACTTTCAATTCAACTACTGCAAAATCAGTCCAACATCTTTTAAATTTTTTTGTATTAATAAAAGCCAAATTAATAATAAATGTATATTCAAAAGTTTTTGCCACACACAAAACAAGCATGTCAAACAATAAGGCAAAATAAATTCTGAAATGCTATATAAAAGAATCATAATGTAAATTGCTATGTAAATGAAATTAATTTTGAAATGTTTGTGTCACAATTACGAGTAACATGTGGATTCTGGGAAACCCCAAAATTGGAGTCTTATGTTGCTGAACAAATAATTTGTAGAAAATATTTCTTAAAGGCCATGTGAAATGCCGTTACTGATATCAAAAGAATGTTGGTGTTGGTAGAATTCTCAGAACATGTTCATAACCCTAGAGTTCACATGCATATCTTCAAGGTTAAAAGGTCTTCACATTAACTAAAAAATCAAAATAATCCAATTTTCTATTAGAAAAATATATCTTTATATGCCAGAAATTACTTCAAATTTTATATACAGAAATTTTATAAATTTGAATTAAAACTTATATAATAACTTAACATACCCATTAACTTTAAAACTATTTAGTTTTACAGAAAAAAAGATATGCTACATTTATTTATAAAATAGCAAATTCTTCAAAATTCTAAATATTAATTTTGCATAATTTAAAATAATTTTATTAAGCTTTTCAAATTAAATAAAATTATATGAGGGCTTCAAATGACAATGTTTGAGATCAGTTTGTCTCCTTTCTATTAGAAACAATTTTATTTTCAAAACATTTCATGCACACAAAAGAATTATACATGGCAGGTGTATTGTACACATAAGGTAAAGCAGTGTTTCCGAAACTATGGTACTTAGAGATATATGGTCAAATTAGTTAACTTACAGTTTTAAAGAAAATATTTTCATTCATAGTCCACAAACAACAAGTTCTGAATATTGCTTATTAGGAAGCTATAAAATGAATACTAATTATTATTTACATTATTCAAATATTTATACATGATGAATTTATTATATGTTTGTTTAGCTCACATACATTATAATGAAATAAGTCTGTACGTAGTGAGAAGTTAGTGTTAACCCCTAAATTTGTTTTTATAAAATTTGCTTCATAAATATTCGGATGTGAGTTATACGTTATATCCAAACATAGACTACATTATTCTTTAGTCATTGACTCACTCTATATTTAAGTTTAATTATTATGAACCCTGTTATAAAAGTATGTATCTAAGCAATTCAAACTATACTCAGGGACAACTTGATTATTCAAAGCAAACAAATTTTCAAAGAATGATGTACAGGTGCAAAAATCGCAATTTAATTAAGATAATTTGTGAATTTTTAAAAGTATACAAACTTTTGCATAGGCATACATATTATACATAACAAAACTTTTTAGCTTGGAGACTGTATTTAATATAAAGCACTTACAGATATGACATTAAATTGTATGCATCTAAATGATACTGGCAATTGAAACACCAATTGAATCCAACATAATACTTTCAGAATGAGACTTTTGTGGGAGTTCATCTTTTACTTTGTGGAAAATATTCATCACAATAACATTTACACTCCCGCAAAGTGATTTTTATTTTTCTATGAAGCTGAAACCCGTAACTTCTCAATGTATTTGAAACTAACGAATCATTAAACAAAAAGTAAGGAAATGCTACTCAATCCACCAGGTTGGGAAATGAAGGATTTAGAATAACAAGAGCTTAAATATTCAATTCAAAAATTCATGAAATCCAAGAAGGATAAAATATGTTGTAAATAAAAAAGGCAGAAAAATTTAGAAGCCAATGGGAGATTTTTCTTTTCTTGGGTTTCGCCTCAAGAAAGCAAAAGAGCTTTGCAGGCATTTTATTTTATTATGACATATGTAGTCAGTAAAATAACAAAATTATAATAAAATTAATTTCACAATAAATATTCAGTATTTTCAAATGTTATTATAATTTTTATTCATTATTCATTCTTTCTGCAATACATTTGTGACATTTCAAGAACTATATTTTTATGACAGAAGAATCCACCTTGCAGTATAAATGCATATAATCAAAATAAGGTATCCCGGAATAATATAGTTTTATATAAAATTTTGTATTAGAAAATAAATGGCACTAATTTTAGAATAACATAAACCATTATTGAGATATTGTAAGTTTCTCAAATTAATTTATCAAAAAAGCCTTATAAAATTTAAAATGTAAAAATGTATTATGAGTAAGTTGATTTTTCAACTTACTCATCAACAAGTGAGTTAAGTTTTCAACTGAAACATTGCACAACACATTGATTAAAGCTACTCTCATGTAGCTAGCACATTCCATTACTGTGTATAATACTTATTGCAATTATTGAGTGCTAAAAGCAATAAAATAACAAAAAATTGCCAAATAGAAATCCTTGCAATAAAATTTAATTTTAAATTTCTACATCTTTGCTGCAAAATGAGTTGAAATATTAAATTCTTTTAAACATTTCAAAAATGCACCCATTTTCAATTTACAATATATCAATTTAAGGCCAGTAATATTGTTTAATGGATCTTTCTTGCATATGATAAAATTAGGTTAAAGTAAATACATAGTACGAAAATTATGTGCTACACACCCACATCGAAGGTTTACACTCAATTCTGAACACGAATATTAGAGTTTTTTATGGCATGCTTTAACATTTTCAAGGAGTTTACACATTCAAACTCAAAACCCTCTAATTTATATCAGCAATATTTTCTAAAGAAAGTATTTACCACAGAAATTAATAAACACAAGTAATTAATTTAATTTAATTTGAATGTGAAAATTCCTTGATTTGAAATACCTATTGTGCAGCTTCTTAAATTACAAATTTCTTCAAATAATGCCAATATACAATTAAGTGCTATATATTAATAACATAAATCAGTATCAGGTAAAACACAGATTGGTACAGTTTTTGTAGCAAGTAATCTAAATTTAGTATCAGTTCCACAGAAACAAATGCACAATTCAAATCATTTGCAGCAATACAAATTAATTAACATAAAATTGTATTAACTTATTTTTATTTATAGTTTAACATGTTATTTAAAAAAACATATTTTAGAATAAACTTTAATAATGATTTAAAAGCCTGAAATGTTAAAAAAAAAAGTCTTTAGATTAATTTAAAGCACTGCATAAGAATGCTAACTAAGAGTAATCTTAGTTCCATCATAACAAACTTTCATAATAGTTGGTTAATTATTTAAAATATTTCTTTGAAATTAACAAACATATGAAAATATGCATAGTCTGCTTATTGTGTATTAATTAAAGGATGAAGATGAATGGAAAAATATGCTTGTGAACTTTCATGTACAAGAATGCAAAATGATTTGCGCATTTGCATTATTCATGTGAAAAATTAGTTAATTTAGTAAAATATTCATTAATTTATATTTGAACACTATAAAAATAACCTGATCCTATTTAAAATGAGTCACTTTAAAAATAATTGGAGTACAGTGTGCAGAAACCAGCCCCGAAGATGAGAACATTTGTGTTTGCAAAGAAAACTATGAGCCGCTTACATCAGATTTTTTGTTAAACAAATATTTATCTTTAAGGTTAGATCTGTTTTTGAATCCATTTTTTATTGGTTCTGACATGCTTAGAGAGAAATTACACTGTAAAAAATGAGATTGCTGTGTAAGGAAATCCTAGTCTGAATACTTATATTTGGAAATACTGGCTCTCAAGCAAAAATTCATAGAGAATTTAAATTTTCAGAACTGTTTACAATAAATTGACACCCATAATTGAGTAAAATAACTATAAAAAAAAAATAAACTTGTAATCATTTAAAACTTGTGTAAAAGGAGGGGAATACGCTAATTAACAATCTTCCTGTCTCTTTCTACTTTCTTTCTTTCAGGAGAGGTGAAAAGGTGTCTTTTTTTTTCAATTCTACTTTTGATCCTGTTAATGAAGTAGTAGGATTTGGGACAAAAAAAAACCTTAAAAAACAAACAAAAACAAAAGTAATTTAATATATTAATTTAATAATAATATTTCTCACAGTTGCCATTTTGGAGTGTCGACTGCCAAATTTCTTTTTACATTTTGAAATTGGAACGGCAAAAAATTTAAGAAGTTTTAACCCTTTCGCGACGAGTGGCACGCCCACGTGCCAGCTGCGAATTTGCATTCAAGGACGAACGGCACGCCCGCGGGCCGGAGGAAATTTTACCCTAAAGGACGACTGGCACGTATTGGTGTTTCTACGTGGAACGTTTTAGTTTGAATGTATTTGTCTCCTAGATACTTAAATCTATTTTGTAGATGTTTGACTTTGGCACAAGGAGAATCCAATGAATTATTTCTCCATTTGGAGCGGTGAAACACATGGTTCTGTAAAGTAAACAGAGCACTTCTCGTAGCATCAACAATTTTATAATTGAGTTCCGGGTCTCGTTCTGATTTTGTCTTTTATTGATTTGGTTGTTGAATTAGAGGAATATAAGAAAGGTTTTTTTTTTGAGTGGGAGGGGGGGGGGGGGGGTAAAGGAATGTGCGGCAATGAAATGATTAGGTTATTTATGTTTGTTCTCATGGAAAGGAAGGCTGGGATTTCGCTAATATATCCCATCGAAAAGGTCCAGATATGGAATAAAAATATATAAATCGTCAGAATCGGAATGAGGCCATAAATGGAATTTCCTTGTGTATACTGGAAAGGACACGGGATTATCAAGCTCTGATGGTGGGTATGGAGAACACGTTGTGAAAACACTTCTAAGTGAACTTTCAGGAAAAGGATATACTTTGTATTTGGATAAATTTTTTACCTCTCCTGTACTTTCAAAGTATTTGTTGTCTAAGAATACGCATATATGTGGTACAGTTTTAAAAAATCGGAAGGACATGCCAAAGAATTATCCATCTGTATCTAAAACATATATATACACTAAAATTTTTAATATTTTGATAAAAGAAAATTTGTATAAAAAATATACATCAAATAGAAAATAAGTATTTCCTTTCTTCCTGAAAAAAGTAGAATGCTGTGTTGAACGGGTGATTTTTAGTGAATTTTTTTCGAGAGTTAGGCTTAGCGCAAAAAAATAGCCGTCTTTTGGGCACATTTCGGAAACGAAGCGCTTCGTCCTTTGGGCCACGGTAGTTTCGGAATGCCGCCGTCCCGAAAGGGTTAAAGAAATTCTGTTAAAAGTAAGGCGTTTCAAGGGCCCTTAAAAGTAAAATGTGTATTTAAAAATATTTTAATGACTGTACGAACCATGACATCTGGGTTTTGAACCATAAGTGATGGGAAGAGGTTAAATAAACAAAAGAATTATTAAATATGAATTTGTAAATCAAGTATATGTGAATCAAACCTTTCTTTTAAATCATCAATGCATCTCTGTAAATGTACTTCCCCGGAAGAAACTAAAACATGCTCTCCTGATTCTTGAACAAATACTTGAACACAAGGGTCTGCTTGATTTAAGAGTCTCATGCCTCTCACAAGAGCAGACATCTCCCCTAGATAACAGAAATGAAAGAAAGTTCAGCAAAAGGCAAAATGAAAGAAACAGAGCTTATGTCATGCAATATATAATATCACACTTCAAGTAATAAAAAATTAATTGATAATTTACAGTTTTGCTAAAGTACTTTGCAACCATTAAATATACAACTGAACCTCTATACAAACATATATTCAACAAACTTCACCTTTTTTTGTTAAGCATCGTTACTCTAAATAAAAAAATCCCAGTGTAAATTATAAATAATATTGTGCAAATAAAATTATAAAAGCAGAATTTTTTTTTAGAAATGATTGGATTTCTGTTTTAATACTAACAAGCCAAGGTATGCCAAATGAGAACATAACCATGTGATAGCGAACATGCCAAGCAACAATAGAGAGACACAAAAACAGATACAAACAAAAAGAGAAGTAAAATGAGACAGTAAGAGTAAAACGTAAAACAGAAAAGCAAATTAATATGGTCATGTCATAACATGGACAGACTAGGTGGCACTGTTGTCTAGCATATTTGTTTAGCACATGGTTAGGTTTTTATCTGGCATTTAGCTCTTAACTTGTTCACACTGATTCTATTTACATAGTGATTTGTGTGATTTTTTTTATATCTTGTTATAGCACAGCCACACTCAATATTTACTCTTACTCTAGTTTCTTATTAAGTGCTTAAGAAAAAAATGTTACATATTTATTAAATAAAGACTTGACTGTATTATACAGGGTATTTCACAGATACTGATCAGACATATAACTTTTGAACTTTTAGTGTTAGACATATACTTCTAATTGGAAAATTGGTTTGAATTGTAAAAAGAATTACATTAAAACATCTTTACATATTAACATAAAAATAGAGAAAACAACTTTTTATATAGCCTCCTCGGTGAAGAAGTTTGATTACTTGGAAAATGTGCATACAATTTGGAGACTATTAAAAAATAATTGATGGTTGGTTCTAAGTGAAAAACTTGTGGTAATATTTTTAGAACAGATTTTTGGAAACTATATATCAATTGAATAGTGGTTTGGACTAAAAATCAAGTACACAAAGTACAATAAAGCTTTATTTTGTGGATGTTCCTAATTTTTTTTTCTTAATTGTTTGACACAGAGCATAAATTTTTGTCAGGAATTTTGTTTTATTCCCTACACTTTGATTTTATAGGTATGGATACTAAACTAGCTAATTATTGGAGTCATTGGACATTTTGCCATAAAAGGGCTTTGTAAAAAATCAGATTTCATATTTTATGCAAATACTGCTCACAGTTTTGAAAATATTTCATACAAACTTTTCTTATGATTCCAAACAATTTTCCAATTAGAAATGTGTGTCTAGCACTAACGATTCAAAAGTTATAAGCCTCATCAGTATTTTTTAAGCATCCTGCATTAAATATGTATGCTAAATATTAAACATTTAAAATGTTGCTTGTGTTAAAGTTTGAAAAGGTTAATGAAAGAAGAAGGATGAAAGATGGGTGTCTTCTTTCATCCAAAGACATCTAACAAACAAGTCGTAGAAATAAAAAATATAGCTTCATATGAAAGCTATTAGACTAAAGGTAAGGACACTCAAAATGCATTAAAATGAAACTTGCATTTAAATTTTCTTACCTTCTGTTTAAAAGGTAAAGACATTTTAAGGACCATTCTAAAGGGTTTCATTAAAAAACTTTATATTTATAAATTAAAATAGAAGTTTCATAATGCCCACTTTTTTAAAATTATAAAATAGTTCTGAGTTACATAGAGTTTGAGTAATTGAAGAAATTTTAACCAAAATGTTGAGATAATTTACATTCTTGAAACATTTTTTGTAAAAACATAATATAATTTTCCTCTACTTATCAAAGTAGTTTTTAAAGACAGAGAAATGGCAATACTTTCTACATAAAGAAAGGCCAATGTTTATTTGAAAATCATTAAAATGTTAACTACTTTAAGCCTCTGGCCGGTTTTCTTCCTCGGCGACTTGAAACATTCGAGTGTTTACTGTAATAATTTTACAGAAAGCAGGCAAATATCAGTTAAGTGACTACACCTGTTTTGAGGGCATTATAACCCTCTTTCCTCTGGCCAAAGAACAGTATGTACCCTTAATAACTGCTAAGAATGAACTGCAATAAAACAATGAACTCAGTTTTTAATGGTTATTAAAGGAGCATACCATTTTTTTGCCTGAGACAGGGGCATATAACACCATTAAAACAGTTGTAGTCACTTAACTGTCATATGCCTGCTTTCTTCAAGGAAGTATTGTACAATTATTTCTTATAAACAGTAGTTCTGTTTGTTATGTTTACTGTAAATATAAATATTTGGGGAAAATAACTGAATTGCTAACTATGATATACCTTTGAAACAATTATTCCAGAGAAGATAGAATTGCAGAGATGATTTAAGAAATAAATTTAAAAAAATATTAACAGAGGAAAAATCAACATGAATAAAAGAATAGAAATTTCATACTTGGATGTACAGGTTCCAATGCAACTCTGACAATAGGCACAGTAGATGAATGAAGATCAATAAAACTGGGACATGCTACAGTACTGGATAATGTGGCAGATTTTAAAACATGATTCTGCAACCCTCCAATACCTGTAAAAATGAAAAAGGAAATGCATAAAACAAACTAGGACTTAAATATGACTTAAAATCTTACTTAAGAATAGGGTGAAGTGGGGGTAAATTTCAAGACAAAATATACTGGTATAATATTTTAACACACATTTATACAGTGTGTCCCAAACACATTGACCTCGGCTTTTATACCTTAAATGTTGATCTTAGACATATATAATAAATTACAAAGTTGCGTAAAAAAAAGGTACAGAATTTTATGAAATCGATAAAAATTTTCAGGGGATTAAATATGAAGAAATACAAAATGTAAATTTTTATACGGCCCCCGTACAAATACATTTTCAATGAGTAAAATGTGCCTTATACACTAATAAGGCGGTGTACAAAATTTCAGCATTTTATCATTTTTATATATTTTCATTATTTTTTTTATATTTTCAGCACAAAAGTCCCAGAGACATGTTTAAACAAAGTTTGTGAGGGATTAATCACAAATTAAAATGTAAGTGTGTAGAGCAAGAGTGCAAATGACGCAACGCTGAAATGCATTATAGGCAAATAATATCTGCCTCTTATCTTTAGATTTATTTACAATTTTTCAAAAATATGCTTCCTGAAAAATACCTTAAAATATTACATGATTAATTACAGAATAAAATTTGGAAATGGTACAATTAAAATGAACATTAAAACAGCTTAGAAATGTATGCATATGCAAATATCTGCCTCTGATCAGTGCGTCACACAATCACAGCAGATGCATCATCACATGAGAAAGTTGTTTTTGCTCTGTCATTGATCAATCTTGATTGCTTACGCAAAAGTAGAGTGCACAGCCTGACAGTCTGAGTGATCCTTAAGTATTTAACATTTCTGCTACATTTTGAGAGTATAGCCTGTACTGAGATTATGTCGCAATACAGCAATGAAGAACTTTTCGAAATGCTTATGCTGTACAGTTTATGTAATCGCAATGCTAATGAAACTGCATGGGAATATCAACATACTTTTCCCAATTCTCGACATCCTTCTGGGAGATTTATTTCCCGGTTGGTGCAAAGAGTGCATGAAAGAGGAAGTGTTCATTGTGTAGGTGGACTAGGTAGATCCAGACTTCACTCAACTGATGTAGAAATTGATATTTTGGCTTACTTTTGCAGTCATTCACATAGTAGTGTTCATACCGCTGCTTCAGAAATGAACGTACCACATGCAACAGTGTGGAGAATACTGAAACGGAATAAATGGCATCTGTCTAACATTCATAATGTGCAAGGACAGGAGCTAACAGATTATCAATGTCATCCAAATTTTTGTAATTGCTCAGAAATCAGAAAGATGCAAATCCCTCTTTCCTGAAAAATGTAATTTGGACTGACAAATGCTGTTTTAAACAAGATGGATGCATAAATCCTCAAAATGAGCACTTCTGGTCTGACACAAATCCATTCGTGGTACGTGATATTCATCATGAGAAGCAATTTCTGTGAATGTATGGTGTAATATTTTCAGAAACCATTTGCTTGGACCCATACTGTATGATGGTAAGTTGACGGGTGACAGATATATGAATGAGATTCTGAATGCAGTTATTTCTGATTTTATGGATGAACTGCCCCTAATAGTACTTCAATATGTATGGTTTCAACAGGATGGATTTCCAGCTCACCATACTATAGTTGTGAAACACTGGTTAAATAACGAGTTTCCAGTCTAATGGATTGGCTTGCATGGGCCAGTCGAATTTCCCCCTAGATCACCTAATTTAACGCCTATGGATTTTTATTTGTGGGGTCGTTTAAGCACAACTGTTTATGTACCACCTCCCTTAAACAAAGCAGAGTTGCAACAACACATTCAAGATGGTTGTTGTGACATCACCGAAAAAGAACTTGATCGAGTGCACCGAAGTGTTGTCAGGAGAATTCAGCTCTGTATTGGCATGGATGGAAAACATTTTGAACAAGCTTTGTAATCTTTGTATAAAGTTATTATTTCTACACAGTGTAGATACTTTTGTACCAAGAAATAGCAAAATTATTATTTATTTATGTAATCATTATTTTCTATCGTAATTTGTGTAGGATCCCTGAAACGCGATCTGCCAACATGATTTTTCCCTTCTGAAAACCCATGTCGATGCATCAAAAACTGGTTTAAGTCAGCATTTTTGTCTTTTCATATCTCTGAGACTTTTTATGATAAAATGCTGAAATTTTTTGCATCATCTTATTAGTGTATGGGGCACACTTTACTCATTGGAAATGTTTTTGTACGGGAGCCATATAAAAATTTAAATTTTGTATTTCCTAAAATTTAATTCCCTTGAAAATTTTAATTGATTTCATAAAATTCTGTATCTTTTTTACGCAACTTTGTAATTTATTATATATGTATATGATCAATATTTAAGGAATAAAAGTGGAGCTCAATGTTTTGGGGCACCCTGTATACAACTACATAATACTGTCAGTATTCCAATCTGCCCAACTTCTCTCTACTGTTGCTGTTTTGGGGGAAAACAACAAAGCACTCTGTTATAATTTATGTCAGAAATTTATGTTTTAATATGTCAGAAATATTTAGATTATTATTTTGCTTATTATTTTGATGATTTACTACAGAATGTTACAGAATAATTTACTGCATACTGCAGAATTCTGATAATACTCCAAGATATTATACTCTTCTTTAAAAATTGATGCCTTTTTTTTTATTCCATAAAATTTTTGTCTGTAACTGCTTTTAATGTTTTTTTTTCTGATTTTGAAATTTGTCACGAACCCCTCTCTCTGTCCATGCCAAGTGGACTGGGGAAAAGGTTATTCTCGTCCCACCATCTTGCTTCTCCGAGAGTTGTACAGTTAGCCATGCAATTTGTTACAGTGGGGGTCAAGGGGCAGAAATTGGAGAGGAGGGGGATGGCGACTGAAGAACGAGAGACTTGCTTTCTTGACTCTGAGCTGAATGGAGGATGGAATGCTCGGAGTCCCGAGTATTATGATGAATTGAATAATCAAGAATTTGAATCCGTGTATATGTGTAAATATTTAGATGTAATAAATGTGTCTTGTGATTCTATGAACGTGTTTAGCATAAGTGTAAAGGAAAGAACCATCGAATGGGCTCAAGGCGATGAGCATTAAGAATAGAGCCCAGTTCAGTACAAAATTATTAAGAATATATTTGAGTATTGTTGACGGGACATTTACAGCTCATCATTTTCCCGCAAGTTTCATTCTTACATTTCTATAGTATCCAAGAATATATAAAAGCTATCCCCTTCATTTACTCCCCATTTACTCAAGTTGGGATTACAACCAAGAAAGTTTCAGTTTTTAAGTTAATTTTTAGTAATTAATAGTTTATAGAATGTAACTTTTTAAAATATTGTTAAGAGTTTACTTTTTTTAATACTGTTACAAACATACCCTCTAGAATTATGGGTGTATACACAGGATACAAGAACGAGTCCAAGTTTCTGGATAACTTGCATTTATTCACAAGCATAAAGTAAACAGGTACACTATACAATCAAACAGCTCTTAAATGCTCCACTCATTTCACAGAATAAGCAATATTATTCACAGAATGTTGGTGAAAGTCATTTCACAAAATAGCAGCTACTATTCTCAAAACATTGACAAAAATAACAGTCCAATGTAGCTCATGTCACATCCATTTGTCAACTCCCCTGCAAAGGAAGAGTGAGTCCTTTTTATAGTCTCTCCATAGAAACTTCTGGAAATCTCTATATCTTAAAGAATAATCATTCTATCGAGAAGTTTCTGGAACATTCTGGAAGTTGTCAAATGTTGCCAAATTGACAATAAATCACCAAATCTGGCAACCTTTCTTCCAACTGGGGAATTGCGGCAACCCTGACTTCATGTCATTCTGTATTTTCTTCGCCTGGCCTCCGAGACAGACAAAAGAGGAGGCGCCAAAGGAAATATTGCGATTCGCAATAATACTATGTAAAACAGCTTTCCATCTAAAAATGTGAAGCTATAGTCCCACTATTATTTATGCTAGAAAAGTCTTATCTAATCGATCTCTCTCCAAGTTCCACTGTTTTTCTTTCTTTTTTTTTTTATATTCAGTTATAATTATATCCCATCTGTATTTTCCCCTTAGAAAATAGATGTGTTATTATCAAAATTCTATAATAGTTAATAAATTATGAACAGTGCTGAGTCTTTCTTCTAGAATAGGAATACAATCAGACAAGCAAAAATAATCTACTAAGATTTAAAAGTTAATTTACATATAAATACTAAAATTTTACATTTTAAAATCTAAAATATGCAAGAAAGTATTCGAGATCTTACCAATAACATTTCCAGCAGGAGCACTTTCAAGCTCAATCAGCTCTTTTCCCATGAGAAGATACAAATCCTTCACAGTGGCAAATGTTATGTGTTGATCAGGATGAAGCTCATGTACTGTGATTTTCTCACTTACAGAAAAATCCTAAATAAAGTTGAACACGCCATCACACATTAAAAATTAAAATAGAAATATGACAGTTTGGTTTATTGCAGTACAAATCCATGAAATATAGTTATTGTTGCATTATTAAAAAAAATACAACAGAACCCACAAATAACAGTCTCTTATTTAGTGAAATTCTGATTTTAATAACTATTTAAAACTATTTTAAACTTATAATTAGTGCAATGGTGATTTGATTGTTCTTATTCCTTAATTTATTCATCTAAAATTAGCAAAATAATGGAACTGAATAAATGTAAAAAAAGATAGATACAAATCAGCAAAAGAAAACACTTTATGAACTAGTTCGCAAATGGACATGGAAGTATGAAATGAAATATGAGACGGGTTGGAAATGCTTTTGCCACAACTGCAAAAGTGCATAAACTTCCAATAATCTGGCATGTTTAGGACTAGTGGTACCGGATTACCAAATTAGCTGGATTATTAAATGATAAACTAAAATGGGGTAAAGTATAAGAAAAATTAATTTAAAACAAAATAGTGGATGATAAATGTGATATTTATTTATCCAGATCATTGCACACACCAGATTACACTGTACAGTATGTGAAAAAAAAAAGTACAATAAATTTAAAATTATAAGATAAACTTCAATAAACAGAAATCTGCCTATAAAGTCATCTTAGTCGGTTACAGTAAATGAACAGCCAAATGGATTCTAATGGTGTACTAGATTATTGAGAGTGCCAAACAATTGGACGTGTCACATTGTATGGAGTTATTACCATATACAAGAAGTAGGCAAGTTCTTCAATAAAAAAAGACAAATAAAATATGTTTTATACATTTTCGAAAGTTCAAGAGTCCCAGAAAATATTATTTTAAAATTGAATTTATAAATAATAAAAAATACAACTATATAGTAGTCCTACTAGTAAACTCGGTATTACTCCTACTAGTAAATTCAATATTGCTAAACTCAGCACAGAGCAGCTTCGAGACCCACAGTTTGCTCATCTTTGGTACATATATTAAGATGTCCAATATAGTAGAAATACCATAGCAGATATTTTTTTCTAAACTTTTAATAGCTCTGTTAAGTGATTTTAGACCTTGTGTGTGGCACAAATAAATCTATGCCAACTATTGTTTCACAGCCCACTCATACAAGCCATTCTTCAAATTAGTTATAGGTGTGTTGCAGAATGGATGTAGCAAACAAATTAATGGACCCTTATTTGCTCATTTTAACAGTTACCACTGCCCCAAGCTGCTGAATATAAAAAATTAAAGAACCAACATCATGGTTTTACCCCATCTATTCTATGAGAAATAGAAAAAATATATTAGATTTTTCAGAAAAGCTAAATAAATGTTTAGATGCAAAATATAACAAAGTAGATAAGAAAAATATAGGATACACATTTTTGTGGTAATATCAAATGACATTGACAACACAATAATAATTTTTAGCAATATCTGGTTAAGTACAATGCAAAATCACAGCAATTTGCAATGTGAGACCTCAGACCACATCATTACATTGTACATTCATATCTATATTATACAGGGTGATTAAAAAAAGATGGGTCAAATTTTATGAGGTGGTAGTACACACCAAATCAAGCATTTTTCGTCATAGTTTACCAGGTCAGAAATGAAACGTAAAGGTGCCAGTGGGCGCTTAATGGTGAAACCAATGAGATGAGGCAAAAACTCATGAATGACTTAGAAGTTATAAAATGACATTTAATAAACAATAATTACAGTAATAGCTCGAAAGAGCAACCGCCAACCTGAATACACATCTCATAGCGGCAATGGAGAGATTTCCAAACTTTCTCGAACAGACCAGGTATGTCACACACTTCGGTAACAGAAGGGGAAATTCTGGCGACGAGTTTCTCTTCAGATTCAAGGAAAGTGTCATAGACAAGACTCTTTTTCTTCCCCAGAAGAAATTTACATACATGGTTTTCTTCTTCAACCAGAAAATAACAGCCAGAATGATGCTTTTGTTTGCGGAGTGGCTGTTTCCCAACAGGTAAGTGCCCTGTAATGCCTTTACATTTCATTTCCGACCCAGTAAACTATGACAAAAATTGCTTGGTTTGGTGTGTACTACTACCTCATAAAGTTTAGCCCATCTTTTTTTAATCACCTTGTATATGCCTACACTATAATACATTTATATTTCCTATTAATTAGGTGCAGTTATATCGCAATCAACATGAGATTGCAAAAATATTATATTTTTATGAACTTTTATTGGCAAGTTATTCTTTCAAAAGCTTTAGCAAAGATTTTTATACAATTTCTTTTTTCAAGTTGATAAGAGGCCTGTAATGTCAATTAATTTGTATTCCACCAATTTCTTTTAATATATACTATTTTAATGCTGTTTAGATCCCTCATGCTGTACTTGAATAGACTACAGTAAAACCAGGTTAAGTAATAACCTTGTATATTGATCACCTGATTAAAGTGGCCATTTAGTCAGTTTATCATAAATAATATTTCAAATGCTTTGTCTGATAAAGTGGCTACTTTCACATAGTGTTCAATTTTCTCAGTCTCACAGGTAGTTTTAAAAGTAGTTTTAAAGTTTCTTTTTTTTAATTTTGAAAGAGTACATACCTAAAAGGGTTGTGTGTGAAAATAATTTATATTTTCTTTTCTAATTTGTAAAAATGTGAAAATGATATAAATCATTTTTCAAATTAACCAAATGGCCATATGCTGCATATAATGAAATTGCAAAAATGATTTAAAAGTTTTCTTCATCTATTTCACAATCATAAAATTTGCTTCCAATGTCAGAATTTTAAGCCAAATACTTACAGTGTTCAAAGCTTTAGATGGGTCATGCTTTGGACCCAGAACATACAATTGCTGTCCTTTTCTAACAGTTCCACTGTAAACTCGAGCAAATGCAATAAAAACTGTATCTGATGTATCATCATAAGGTGCAGTAATAAAATCTAAAAGAAAAATAATATATTACTAAAGCAAGTAAACACAATTATTGAAATCTGTCCCAATTACTTTTAATCAAAAAGTACAACTTCAAATCAATAATTCTTAATAACAATTTAAGTTATTATATTTTAAATGATTAACAATGATACTCGAGATTCTAGTGAAATGGTATAAAATTTGTAAAACTAAAACTTTATGCTTAAAACCTTTTAAAAACTATATTGATCTATATCAGAATTAATCAGATACAACTCATCTGCTGTTTGTGTATAAAATGATGCTTCCCTTAGACTGTATCACAATTTAAAAACTGTTTAACCACTGGAAAAGCTAGGGACAGCTGGAGGAGCATAGGGCAGTAAGCATCTGAAAATTTTGCATTATCATCTCCAGAAATTTTGAAACTATATAATGGTATCCTACATTGCAACTGAAATTGTTAGGGCTATAGTATAGTTTAAAATATGAACTAGTAGTTTAATAGCCACTGATTAGTATAGGTGTAGACATAAGTGCAGCATTTTCAAAGTGCTGTCCTAGTGATCATTAACCTCAAATACTATAAAAACAGCTAGTTAATATCTCCAAGATTAGGCATTTTTCTGTTAAATAACAGGCTCCAAGTTCGAAGCTGATTACTAATAAAGCAACAATCCCATATTGGCCATATCTTGGCAGCAACATTAACATGATATTGGCAAAATGTGAACAAAGACACACTACTAGGGCCCCGGCCGCCCACCTTGCTGCTCTATGTTCTAGGATGAGTCGGATGGTCTGAGCTTTCGACACTAACAGGGTCTGTTCCTGGCCACTCAAATTGTTGCTCGTGACCTAGGGCGAGTCGGGTGGTCTGGGTTTTCGACACTACTAGGGCCACACCCAACTAATATATTATTTTAAAAATAGTAATTTCAGACAAACAAGGTTGTTTAAATGAATCAAGCCATTATCTTATCAATAACATTGAGGTATCCATACAAAGATAGAAATATTTTAAGTGAGATAGCACTTTTTAGTGCACTTGAGTAAACACTAGTTATTTTGGTATGTTACCACACTAAAGGTAATGTTTTTGTTATATGAAAATAAATAAATTGCAGACAAACAAGTATTATTTATTATTAAAATAGGTCAAATCATTGTCATATCAATATCATTGAGACATATATATTTAAAGTGAGGTGTTTAATATTTTAAATGATTGTGTTCAATATTTTGAAGTTATGAGTATTTAAGGTGTTAAAAAATAAAGTTTTGATGTTTTACAGTGCTTTAATATTTTAATGTGCTTCTCAAAATTAAAACACAATTTTTAAATTCAACAGAAAGAGGAGAGGTATAAGACTGTAACTGTGTAAGGTTGTATAGAACCATAACAAAGTTTGTACTAGGTAGTACTCATTGATCATACCTTATTCTAATAAACTTGCTGTCCAATAAGTAAAATGCACCTTGTGCAAAGGATAAGAAAAACTTGAGCAATGTATATAAGATTGGTTCTCTTGCACTGATGAAAGAGATCCAGCGTATCCCCGAAACAGCTGTATGCTGCTTTTTTGTGTTATTTGTGCTTATATACTTCACTCAAGTTTTCCTTAAACATGTTACTAGAATATTTTCTTTTTTTCCCCAAGTATATAAAATAAGACACCTGCATTAGTTGTTATAACAGGCAAAGTGAGATGATAAAAGTAACATAATCGTTGAAGTTAATACAAAAATTCGATTATGCACAATTTAAAAGTATACACAACTGGAGAAGTAAAAAAACATGAAACATTCGAATATCCAATGAGCAGGTACAATCAATAACATATTGTATATGTAAAGCATATACCTGCAGAATCAGCAGCAGTGCTTAGCAAATCACTAGCCTCAGAAGGTTTTTCAGAGGAATCAGATGAAAGTCCTTCAGACTTCTCAGCATGCCGCTGTCTAGCCTTTTCTCGACGAAGTGCTATTTCTTCAGGAGTCAGGGGCCTATAAATTTTTTAACAAAAAATGGATATCAATTTTAAATATATAGGCAAGCTTAATATGAAATGTAAATATTAAAATTAGGAACACAATACCATATTTGATAAAAATATTCAAGAAGGATCAGAGAAGATTTTCTTGTCATTGTTCAATACAGTCTACTTGAAAGACTTTAAGACAGGCAAGAGTTACAAAAGAATTCATGATCAGAAATACAGTAGAATCCTGCTAATCTTTCATCATTTAATTCATCCCATTTACTAATCCACCACCCTCTTGAAATCATCAAACTTCTAAAACATGACAAACATGGGATATGGACTTTTAAATGATGAGGAACTAATCGCCAATGTAATGAAGGGTGATGAATGTCAGGAGAGTGATTAAGAATGGGAGCTAAAGGAGTCAATTGTAGACTGGAACTTATCAAGATGCTGCAGAAATGTTTTTTCAATGCATCAATTATCAAGAAAAAAGTGTCAAGAAAAGAGTGTCAAGAAAAAAAATGGACACAACACAATGTTTTCCATTAAACAAAATATGCAATATAGCATAAAAAAAGCACAGTGACATGAAACAAAAAAGGAAAAAAAAATCAATTTTTTTAAGGATTAATTTTCATTATATAGTATACAGTTGCTTCCTATATTTATGATAGAGCTTGGAAAGCTAATCATATTAATATATATATATATATAATGATAAAAAATGCCTTTTTGAAACATCTTTTATAATATCTCGTTGTGTAATCATTTTTCTTGTAATTATGTAATAATTTATGTAATAATAATGATTTTGTTCAATTCTTTATGGAATTTTTGTGGATTGATTTATAGATTTATACACAAATTGTATATAAAAGCAATTGAAAATTTTTCCATCTTTTTCTTTCATCTTTCACATTCCAGTCCCAACCCCTGATTGATTAACAGGGTTCTACTGTACATATTTAGACTATTCATTACTTTGCAAAGATAGTATTGTATAGAAAAAATATGATGGGTTGAAAATTATATTTCAAATTTATGATGGATAAATAAACATATATAAATCTTACTTAAATATAATTTTCAGCCATAATATATGGATTTATACATTACATGCAATGGTACTAATAAAAAGACATAAAATAAGGAATAAGTTCAAAAAAATTATAAGAATCATTACTTTTGCCGGTTTTCAGGAAGCATTTTCTTTTCTATAGGAAACATTTTAGAAATGCATATAATAACTGGTGCATCTGAAGCAGAAGAACATACTTGAAAACCTGGAAATTTCACATAAATTTAAAAATATGAGTTCTATGGGAGCTAATTACACATTTCAGTTATAATTATTACAGATTAAAGAAAAATCTTCCATACATATATAGGCAAATAAGACAATTAAAATAAATGTTATATATTTAAACATTTATTGTAATTAAATGTACATTTAAAGTGTTTATTGTTGAAGCCACTTTAGATTTTCTTTATGAAATTCACCATGTCCCTTTGTATCCCAATCACTCGGTATATTTGTGGAAGTATCTCACAAATCATGAATCCTAGAAAGATGGTATCTTTGGCAAAATTGTAGAACTTTTTACATGTAATCTTCTTTTAATTTACATCAAGTGGGTTGGAGTAATCCTCAGAGTTTAACATCCTCTGCCAGGCAATCACAGAACTAGCCTCATAAAGTTTGAGCTTTGGACAAAGTTGAACCACTATTAAAGACAAATATTTTGTACAGCGACACCAATATTCTTTGAGCAACCCTTAATGTGTTTAACGTCATCTATTATTCTCTATCTGGGTGAGTACACCACTTTCCCTTAAAAATATTTCAAGCAATTTTTATGGACTTTCAAGTACCATGCAATTATATTCAAGGACATTAATCAATCCTTCATTATGAAGTTGCATACATTTTTGCGAGGAAAAAAATGATAGCAAAGTAACACTATTGTTTACTGTTGAAGTCATTCAGAAAATTTTTGAGATAAAATAACATTGTACAGGAAAATTTTGGGAACAGTGGAACGAACCATTGCGTAAATTTCCAGAGAAGGCTAAAGTTTTTTGCATTGCCTCTACAGCAAGAATTGTGCATCCTAAAAAGATCTAGCTGCTGACAAAATATAGTACTCATAAGTAAAAAAATATTTTTTAATGATACCAACCTTTTTATGAGCTATCCATCTTGAGTTTAGCGCCATCTATTAATTAAGTATTATGTTTGATTTTTGATCGGCTACATAATTTATAATTCATCCGAAGATATGACTATCTTTGATAAAGATGAAGTAACATTTATGACATTATCATTCAGTTGCACAACCTTTATCTATGAAAGTGGCTTTCAATGAGTTCCATGCACTCTTTTGGTTAGATCCTTTTAACCACTCTTTCCCCAAAACAATGTAACTGATTAAAATCAAAATTGAAATAAAGAGATGTAAATTCTTACATATACAAAAAGACATACCTACAAATTTTAGGAAAATATGTCTGCATCGGTGACAACATGTGCATTAATGTAATGTAACATCGAAAAGAGAAAGTCAAGTGTTAATTACACCAGATTTTTTTTTATTACTTTATTGGAATACAATTGAGTTACAGGTGTAAATCTAGAATTTGAAGCATATTACAATAACTTCTAATATATTGAATGTTTTAATAAATACAAACATGCATTATTTACACATGCATTAACAATTATTATTGACGGTCACTTTTTACCCAATTCTTAAAATGCATGAACCTAAGTACCTCAATTTCATTTAATTTATCTGAATATTTTCACTTTACAAAATTTAACTACGATCAATATATTATATGATATTTAAATTAGAATTGAAATATAACTTATATTTTTAGAAATACATATATCTAATAATTTGTTATGGCAAAATGGAATTTTAATATTTTTAAATGAAGACTATTTTTTTGACTTATTTTTGTACTTGAATAATAACACAACACACATGTTAAGAAATTAAGAACATAAGATAATTATAACAATACAAAATGCATATAAACAGTTTAAAAATAATTAACATTCAACATACTTTGTTTTAATGCACGTGTTTCCTCAGGTAACACATCAAATTTCAGAGCACTTGAACACATCAATCCTTCAACCTTTTCCTCACTCAACTTCAGAGGACTTGGAACAAATGTACACACCATCTCTATTGAAAATTGTAATGAAATACAATGTAAAACATTAAAATAGAAAATTAAACATGACAAACATAATATTCAGAACAAATACATTACAATTAAGTCATTACTCAAAAACTGCTTCAAGAATAAGACTAAATAAAAGCTTTCAAATACAGCATAAATACAAAATGAACTAGTCTACTAGTCTCAAAAGCAAATAACAGCCTCCTTCAGGTCTGACAAGCAGCACAGAATCATTTACTCAAATCAAATTGGCAACTAAGGATGGCACACCATGGCTAAAGGCAGGAGAAAAGAAGGTGCCAATGCTGTGGGAGAAAATGAAAGAGGAAAAACACAAATAATAGGCAGGAAACAACAGGCAAAACCAGAAAAAAAATAAGACATAGCCATGGAAAATAGTTGTACAAAAGCAAGTTTTCTAAGTGACTTCTGTAAGAGAAATTTGCATGTTCATTTGTAACAGAAAGGCAGGTGGCGCTGTCGTAACGTCCCAGACAGATAAGAAGTGAGGCAGCAGCAATTTGTAGAGGGAATTGAAGCGATAGAAGCTGGATGTTAACCAGCATGCCACGTCCAACCGTTTCTATGTAAATAGTGCCTGCCATCGGGAAATAAAGTTTATTCAGACGTATCTGTGTCTATGATTAATGGTGTAGATTCGTGTAACGAAACAGGTGAGACCCAATTAAATTCCACTGAACCAACCGAGAAGATTCGCCGACATAATGGTGCATCGGCCGGGAATACTTCGAGTTGTGACTCACCGTAGTTCATCTTTCGATACACGTAAAGTTAAAGCTGATGAATCGTAGAGGGGTAAGTACCTAAATTTTGCTTCTTGAATAGTTGAGTTGAAGATTTGAAGGCTAAACAAAAACATGAGTGTAGAAGATACTGTTAAGCGTAGTAAAGCGAAACGAGGCACAATTCGTAGAGCAATTACAAAGATTATAAAGAAAATTGAGGATGAAATAAATAAAAAAGAAGATTCGCGGGCAGAACTATTCAGGATTCCATAGCTGTTCTGGTAGAACATAAAGATGCGCTAGAAAAATTGAATGAAATAATCGAAACAGAGGATTTGGAACAAGAAGTAGAAGGTTCCTTAGAATACACTCAGTCAATAGTGCTGTGCAGATCGCGTGCCAGTAGATATTTGGGGAACTTTGATGAAAATCCGAAGGCAAATCAATTTAGTGCAGAAACGATATTGGACATCAAAGTGAAGACAAACACTAAATTACCACGTATCTCCCTAAACAAATTTGAAGGTGATATTTGTAAATTTCAAGAATTTTGGCCTCAATATAAAGCCGCGATTCACGAAAATGAAACACTTCAAGAAATCGAGAAATTTAATTACCTAAAATCGTTGCTTAGTGATTCGGCAGCAGCCGCTATAAGAGGTCTTCCTTTAACAGCTGAAAATTACAAAAAGGCAGTAGAAATTCTAGAAGATAGATTTGGGAAAAAGGAAGTTTTAGTTTCCGCACACACTGATCGTTTGTTAAGTTTAGAACCTGTGCATAAGTCAAATGATATGTTTGCGCTAAGAAGATTGCACGATGAAATATCGGTACAAATCAGAAGTCTTGAATCACTCGAAGTCAAAACCGACTCATATGGATGTTTATTGTTGCCCATATTATATAAATGCATTCCAAATGATTTGGTGTTACAATTTCATAGGCAAAATAAGGAGAAGGAAACTAATGTAACTGCGTTACTAATGTATCTAAAGGGAGAAATAGAAGTGCGAGAAAGGGCTGAAAACGTAACATCTTACAAAATTGAAATTGCAAGATCTTACGAAAGTAACATGAAATTGGAACCCCCGAAATATCCCAGTGCGATGAAAAGTAAGACCCCATCTGCATTTTGTTTAAATACTATAACAGAAATTCATTGTGCATTTTGCAATGAAAAACACAAATCCGAAGATTGCAACTTAAACTTAGAACAGCGAAGAGACACTTTACGTAAGCAAGCAAAATGTTTCAGATGTTATAAAAAATTCCATCGTAAGAGCCAATGCAGATCAACCCAAATCAAATGCTTAAATTGTTTGTCAAAATGGCATCAGAAATCCCTCTGTGTGCAAGCATTTCAGACAAAACCTTCGTCGTTAATCCATGAACAAAATAATCAAAGCAAATGTGGATCTGGAACTTCGGGTGTATATCTTCAGACTTTGCGGTGCAAATTAATTGGAAAAAATGAAATTGTTAAAGTTCGTGTATTATTTGATATGGCCGCACAAAGAAGTTTTATAAAACGGGATCTATCCCGAAAAGTAGGATTGGAGGTTATTGGAAACGAGTCGATCAAAATACATAAGTTTGCGGAAAGTCAAGATCCTCCCGTCAGCACTCAAAATAGAGTACGCATTTTATTGAAAGACATGAGCTCAGATTATGTGGTTAGTTTGGAAGCATTAGAAATGGAAAACATTTGTCCAGATATAATAGGAGCACCTAGCGCTGAATTGTGTGATGAAATTAAATTATTGGGGTTTAATTTGTCAGATGTTTCTGATAGTTTAAAAGATGAAGGAAATAAAATAGATATATTAGTAGGGAGTGATTATTATTGGTCAATCATGACGGGAAAAGTTAAACGTCTTTCACCAACCGTCGTTTTGAATGAGACGAAGCTTGGGTGGATGATTCATGGTAAATACTCTAATGTCATTAATTCGAATAATTTATTGAGCTGTATGACAATGCATGTTTCTATTTGGGACGAAAATAATGAAGATAAAGCGTCGATTGAACTTCAAAGATTTTGGGAACTTAATTTTTAGGGATTAGAGGCGAACCTACAAATTCAGATTTGAAAACATGCGACAAACAAATACTGGAACAATTTGAAGGAAATATCGCATTTAAGAATGATAGATATGAAGTGAAGTTACCTAAGATATCCGATACAGTTGAACTTCCTAACAATTACGAGATCGCAAAAAGAATTAAAAGTTTGATTAAACGATTTCAAAATAATCCTATGTTGTTTAAAGAATACAAGGCCGTCATTGACGAATATAAGTCTTCTGGAATAGTAGAAATAGTTAAATCGCAGAACATAAATTCAACTAATGGAAATTTGACATATTATTTTCCACATCACCCGATTCGCGATTTGGTAACAGGTTCATCTACAGTAAAAGAGACTTTGAAATTATCAAAGGAATCCACAGATATTTTCCAAAAATCTAACATGTCCCTACGTAAATGGCAAAGTAATTCTGTTATTGTAAAGGAATATTTAAAATCCTTGAACTTGGAGATACTTACCGACACATCACGTAATGCAACTCCATTTAAAATTTTGGGTTTAATATGGGACACGGATAAGGATGTTTTGAGATTAGATAATCGTAATTTTTCCAAATTTGTGAATTGCCAGGAAAAAACTAAGAGAACTGTAATCAAAGCGGCTGGGAGAAAATTTGACCCAGGTGGATTCTTATCTCCATTTATGGTCATTATAAAAATTATCTTTCAATCACTGTGGGAGCTGAGATGGACTGTTTCGAATATTGTTCGGCACTGGATTAAAAGCTCTTCAAGCGTGTGGAAACCCTTCGTGAGCAATAGAGTTTCTGAAATACCAACTCTTACCAATCCAAAAGACTGGAGACATTGGCCAGGTCGAGACAATCCAGCAGATAGACTAACAAGAGGACTATCACTTACTGAAATAGAAATTGATAAAATATGGTGGCATGGCCCTCCATGGTTAGCCAAAGAGGTTAGAGTCTGGCCAAAAACGACAAAGAAAGCAGATGACGAAGTAATACAGGAGGAAGCTAAAGGAAAAATAATTTCTCAAAATTTCTGCACATCAGATCCTCAAAAACCACTTATAGAGATGGAACGTTTTAGTTCATTACTGAAGGTAGTAAGAATAATAGCATGGGTAAAAAGATTTATTTTCAATGTAAAAAACTCTATTAAACGTAAAGTAAATTTAACTGCTGAAGAATTGAAAGAAGCTGAAATATCACTAATAAAAGAAATGCAGTTAAACCATTATAAAACAGAAGTTGAAGCTTTAAAAAGAGGTGATCATGTTAAGAAAAATTCGAAAATTTACAGCTTATATCCATACTTAGATAACACAATTTTATTAAGAATAGGTAGCAGACTTAATCTAAGGGAACTTAGTCCAAAGGAAATAAATTCAGTCATATTACCCAGAAATGAAAGGTTTACAGAGTTGTTAGTTATGCAAGAGCACCGGGATTTGATGCATAGTGGAGTTTCGGTAACACTTTCGCAAATTAGAAAAGAAATTTGGATCCCGCAGGGGCGACAGTTCATTAAAAAGATAATTAACAAATGTCTAATTTGTAGAAAGTATAATGCTCAACCATCGAATCAACTAACAGGCCAACTTCCGAAGGACAGAATTTCGGAATCGCCCCCATTCAGCATTATCGGGTTGGATTTCGCAGGACCGATTATCGTAAAATCATACAAGAATAATACTGCAAAATCATACATTGTGTTATTTACGTGTGCTACAACCAGAGCTATGCATTTAGAATTGTCATCAGAAATGACAACTAATTCCTTTCTTTTAGTATTTCGCAGATTTCATATCAAGACATGGAAATTCATAGTAGAACGTGCCCCTTGGTGGGGAGGATTTTACGAGCGACTTGTAAAATTATTATTAGTGAAAATTTTGTGTACTCTCAGAAAGAGTACAGGTGGGGAGCTGTAAGAGAAATTTGCATGTTCATTTGTAACAGAAAGGCAGGTGGCGCTGTCGTAACGTCCCAGACAGATAAGAAGTGAGGCAGCAGCAATTTGTAGAGGGAATTGAAGCGATAGAAGCTGGATGTTAACCAGCATGCCACGTCCAACCGTTTCTATGTAAATAGTGCCTGCCATCGGGAAATAAAGTTTATTCAGACGTATCTGTGTCTATGATTAATGGTGTAGATTCGTGTAACGAAACAGGTGAGACCCAATTAAATTCCACTGAACCAACCGAGAAGATTCGCCGACAACTTCTTTTCATTATATATTTTTAGCATGTATTATTTGTGTAAATATGAAAGTCATGGCTGATAGAGTATTATTTTAGCAATGAAAGCATATGTTGCAAATCAAATTAGACCTAGCCACTAACACTAGGTACAACATGCCACCTTTTAGAACCAAGGTACAAAATGTTGTACCTTGGTCCTAAAAGCAGTTCTTTTAAGCATTTAAAAATACATAGAAAGGAATAACATAAAAGCTTTGCAAAATAATATGGAATGCACAACATATTATAGTATCCATAGCAATAAATACAATTATTGTTTCTTATATTACAATTGAATTAGCAATTGAAATGTCCAAAAAGGTACACCACCTTTCCCTAATATTCTTTAAAATGTATAGCTATTAAAAGTTACAAAATGTTTCTGACATTAATTCTTCTCAAAAGAAAGACACATCAAATAAATAAAAAAATTATAAAAAGAAAACAAGTGACTAAATCTATGCACTTATTGTTAAACATGCAAAGCTCATAAAAATGGAAAACAAACCTAAAACTGCTGTGGATAGTGGAAGCCACTGTCCAAATACTGCTTGTAAATAAACTTTAGGATCTTTATGATTAGCATCTCGAGTAGAGATTGTCAGGTTTAAGGACTTGATAATTTTTTCCACAACAGCTTTATCTCTAATTTCACAAAAATGTGCCATGAAAAAGAAGAGAGAAAAATTTATACAATGAGGTGGAATAAACAATTTATAAAACAAGAAAGATTAATCATGCATAAAGCATTGATTATGAAACACTTTCCAACTTCAATGCAATTTTATTTAAACATCTCTAAAATGTGATACATTCCTCGGTAATATTTTAAAATTATCATAATACTACAATAATTTATTATATTTGAAAATTTCATCGAAAACAAATGAACTTTATTCAAATGACATCATTGAAATATAAATCACCTGGCTTTCTGTATAAAAGCAGCATTTCATTCATAAACTTTTTTCCATTTATTTCATTCATCACAATACAATAATAATTTATTTTATTTAAAAACTTAAAACCATGGAGAGTCAAGTAATTTAACTCTATGCTTAAAACTTCATCGAACAAATCGTCTGCTTCTCTTTGTAAAATCAATGAATGTTTCATCCATATCAGCTATATTACAGACTCCATGAGCTAAATAATTTTGTGTTAAAGAAATGCAGCAATTCTTATACAACTCAATCGACATCTTTTGGCGTTTACATCCTCCATGAGAGAAAGTTAGGATTCATTGCAGAAATAATCAAAGTTTGATGATCATGACTTTTATCAAACTTTTGACTTTTATCAAATGTGCAGGTGTCATATTTAATGAACTCAATCTATATAAATAAAACTGAAAACCTATCTATTTGCCTTATCATCATGGGAGAATCGAATTTCATGAAATTTTTATAGGTAGTCCCGGTAGGGATCCACCAACAATCTAGTTATTTGTCTGTCCATCTTCAAGATTTTCTGACTATTTCCTCACTTTCATCATGACCCAATTTTTATATTCC
Source organism: Amaurobius ferox (assembly GCA_951213105.1). Taxonomy (NCBI): domain Eukaryota; kingdom Metazoa; phylum Arthropoda; class Arachnida; order Araneae; family Amaurobiidae; genus Amaurobius; species Amaurobius ferox. Next base: position 135,663,740 of record OX578148.1, read on the forward strand.
TCCAAACAAGCAGAACCCAATTGTTTTTTGAGCTTCCAAACTACTGTGAACTCACCTTTTTAAACAGTTTTACATTAGATACAATTCAAAATCTGATAACATGACCCAGTCATTGCTTGTTCCTCTATCTCTAAAATTATGGAAGCTTTATAAATTAATGAAATAAAAAAAATAAACCTTTTGGTTTTAAAAGCCATTAATGAAAACTCTTTCTATCTCCGCCCTCCCCAATAAGAAGTGCAGAAATGTAGACTACAATGCTATAGTTTAATAAAATGCTATAGTTTAATTATAAAATTTTTATTATCTATATAAATAAAATTGTAAGTAGTGCTTCTATCTATTTATTTATCTTAACATTGGAGGACTCGCCTCTTTTCTCTTTGTAAAATAATTATAACATTTCAAAGAAAGACTCCTCATATTAAAAGTTCATCAACAACTGTGAATTTTAAGTTTATAATATGTAGAGAGATTCAAAACTCTATGTACAAACTTTTAGGGGAGGTGGCGAACACAAAAACAAACTGTATGCACAAAGGAATGTATGACCGGGAACACCACCCTAATGTGATAGAGGGCGCTGTTCACCAGCACTGGAGTTGGGTAGGTTGGGTTTCCTCATTTGAAGTGATGACTTCATATGGAGAACATGCATCATTTTACGAATGCTGAGCTGGCAAACATGCATTTAGTTTATGGGGAAGCTGATGGATATGGACAATCTGCTACACGACTGTATCACTAACGGTACCTTAAAAGACTTGTATTGCATTACTAAACGTTTGCGCATTTGCACCAAAAATTGTGTGAATACAGAATTAATTGTCAATAGTTAAAAAACTTTGAGCACCTGTTGTGAATTTGTATGTCTACAACTACTCTCGAACTGTTACATTATGCTTAATAAAGATGTTTTCACCACTTATTGTTTTCTCATTTCTGCGTCTTAGTGTATCCTCCAGCATATCAGAGTGGTGTTTCTGGTCATACATTCCTATGTAAATATGGTTTGTTTTTGTGTTTGCTACCTCCCCTAAAAGTTTGTACATAGAGTTTTGATATTCCGGCCATTCAATTTGCTGCTCTAAGTCCCTGGACGAGCCGAATGGTCTGGGCCTTTCACACCCTGTATATTCTGTATAAAGAACAGGTATACTGCTAGTTTTTAATAAAGTTTCTAACATTCTATCAACAATTTTGTTAATTAAAACATTTATTATATAGTAATAGAAATGTTTGTGATAATAGTAAACTACTTCCTCAATGAATTATTTGTAGATAATTGGTCATCAAAATTATAGTGATTACTAAATTATATATATTAGTCTATACAAAATAAGACTACAAAGATAAAAGAAAATTAGAATTTTATTAAAAAATTTGCATCTTATATATTTATTCTCCACCACATTAATGATTATTTATATTTATAATGAATTTGATTTTTATTACTGTTTGATTGGGGTCCATGTCTTTGGGTTTATCCTAGTCTCAGAGCATAAATTTAAGAAACATGGCGTTTTTACATGAACACAAGATTCAAAGTATTTTTAAAGTAAGTAAAAGCAAAGTCTTATGTTACTATTAATAACCGCATATTTAATAGAATTTTTAGAATTAAACTTCTTTGCTCCGCATCAAGACTCGATACTACCATGCACATAAGAAATCAATCACAGACAGACGAACAGATGGACATTACTCTAAAAATAGTCAAAATGTGCTCAGGATGTCCTACATATATTGGCATCACAATCTCAAAATCAAACATTTCCATGGAAACAATACATTCTTTATACTATATTCTATAGTCTGAGAAAGTAAAAAGACAGAATCAAAAATTTGCAAGGAAAATATATATACTATAAATTTCAGAATAAATATATTATAAAATGAGAAAGAAATTACTAAGCCAAATTTAAATTGCCTTACAACACCAAAATAATAAATTAATATTACATATATATATATATAAAATATATATTACCTCTGAATCATTATAGCATCATAAACAGCCCAAATGTTTTCTAAGATGAGTTGTACAAATAGAGGCTTTTTAGCTTTTGCCTAAAATAAAATAGAAATTGGTTTAAAATTCAAAATTTAAATCTGAATAACTAAATAATACGCATTAACAATACCACTCCCAATATTTTTGTCATAAGTGAATCAGAGACGATTAAACAATATTGAAACACAAATTTAAAATGATTTTACAGGTAATTAAATATGATAACAATTCAAATTTATATTCCTAGTTAAATTTGGTTGTATGGGTTTTAAAAATTGAATGCTGAAATAACACATAATAAATCAGACAAAAACAAAATTAAATTGAAAATATAAAACATAAAATGATATTTAAAAAAAAAAAGGTTAAAAATAAATTCTATTTAAAATGGAAACCTTTTATTTGGTTCTATTTTATATACAATTAAGCACAATAAATCTTAAAACTTACATAATGAACAAAAGTTATACAAAAAAATGAACTTGTTTCAAATCTTATGAGTTCAAAAGTATGATTATCAAATTTTAATTATTTAGAACTGGAAATTAAACAGTTAGAATTTACTTCATTTGGTGATTAAAAGTTGAATATAAAGCATAAACTTAATTTTATTATTAAATTTCAATCATGTCATTTATGAGGTTGGGTAGTAATAAGTAAAAGGAATACCATTACCGATAATGATTATTTTTAAAGTAACTAAGATGTAATTGTTACTTTTTAGTTACTAAGTGAAATTTATTTTGTGCATTATATTTTGTGCATTAAGGTCAAAATTATGGATCAAACTAGAGAGTAACCATAAAAAATCACAGGAAAATTTTTATTCACTGATAGTTATTAAATGTAAAAGATCTTTAAGTTTGATTCTTTTATGTCAGAGATATCTTGAAAGAGAATATATTATTTAATATAAATTTTATATTGTATTATTTACTTTAGTAAAATTACTCGAAATGATTTCATTAAGTTGGTCTTGATATTCTCTTCCTCAAGTTGACTTAGAATAATAGCAGAAGCACTAAGTGTGGGTTAGGCGTAACTGTAAGCTTACGGAGAATCTTTGGTGAACATATGGTTTAAGATTTAATTAATCAGCTGAAAGTTATAAAATAAGACAAAAATATTGTATATAAAGTGCCATTGCTAAAAGATATTTTAGAATAACGCAATTTGAACATATTCTAACAAGATTCCTGTTCATGTAAATGTTGGTTATGGTATCATTTCTGAAAAGAACAGCCAATCATCTAACTACATTGTGTTAAATAAATGCCTTCTGAAACCGATTGAGTATCGAATCCTACTATACAGACAATACTCTACCATGTAGTACTTGACGTTTTTCATCAATCTGGCTCTCTTGACAAGATCCTGTTCCTAAATTCTTCAATTCTCCATTAGAGCAGCCTTTAATTCGATAGGGCATAGTCACTTTATAGATAGACTTAACGCATACACTTAAGGGACCTTTCATTCTGAAGTAATTTCAGTTCTGAAGTAATTTCCTGAGAACCCTGTACAGTATTCAAAAAAAGTAATCGAACAAATGATTACTACTCATTTTATAACTTAATAGTAGAATCCAAATAATTTTCGACATAATGCACACACATAGATAAATATAAATACATTCTTATAGCTTCAACTCAAAATTCTGTTCTTTTTTGAAAATTTTATTTTGAGGCTAAATTTTATTTTATTTTCTGTATCTAAATATGGCGACGAGATTTGCTGTTCTAAAATCTTTTTGGTAGTTCAACATATTATTATATGTAAAACATAAGATGTACATAAAAATACATCTATCTATGAAGTGTATGTAAAAATACATCTGTCAATGAAGTGTGCGAAGCAAGTCACAACTCTGTCATCAGCAGAGCAGTTTTTATTAGCTTCAGATATAAATTTACATTGTTCCAAATTTTGGCATTTCTCCTTTCTTTTTGATCATATTGTAGAATAAAACTGATCATTAGTGGAAAAAGGTAGGTGGCAGTCACAACATGTTCATTTCACATTCCATAAACAGTGGATAGAACAAAACAGATCATTAGTGAGAAAAGCATAACATGTCAATAGAGCAGTAGTTTCATTTCACATTCCAAACGCAGTGGTTTCATTACAAGAAAGTTCATACGTAATTTGTTTTGCTTGGTTTTAATAATGAAAAATCTACTTACAACCTTTTTCAGTTCTCATGTGTCGATATGTTGGACATGATTTGTAAAAAAATTACTTGCGTGCAGTTAAATGTCTCCTTAACGCAGGGTTTCAAAAATTGTCTTGAACCCACGAGAGAGATATTGTAAACCAGTGAATAATTGTAGGCCATAACAATGACTTGAATTTTACATTCAAGATGAATGATTTAGTCATTCTCCAAAAATCAACCACAGTGTTTGGTATATTAGTAGAAGCTAAATACTTTTCGACATATCGCACACACATTCTGTCAGGAATTTATTTAATTAGAAGCCAAATACTTTTCAACATATCGCACATACATTCTGTCAGCAGTTTAACAAATGCACATTCTGTCAGCAGTTTAACAAACGCACATTCTGTCAGCAGTTTTTTATTTAGCTTTCAGATCCACAGAATTTTCTGCATCATTAATTATTTCTAACATTTTCAAATAAATTTGGCAGCTCCAAATTGTGGCTCTCATATTTTGAAAAATTAGTGTCGTCCAATTGAACGATCACATTGAATGCACACTGTTTTTTTAGACTATGACCTTTCAACCTACGCGCAACAACAAAAATTTAATTTAAAACAAAATAATGGAAAAAATCTGTGAGAGCTTTGACTGGAAAAAGTTGATGTGAGCAGCCGTTATGACTGCCAAACCCTATTTTCGAAGAGAAACAAAATGTGATCATTTTGTATAATTGAAGCAGCTTTGACTGGAAAAAAAGAATAACTTTCAATTTTCTGAACATAGTTTTTGAAAATTAAAAGAATTAAAATTTAAGAATGTTAAACTTAATGTACTTTTATTATGTCCACTCCCAAGTTAAGAAAATATGAAATTTCAAAAAATTCAATGCAATTTTAGATTTTTCATTAACAAAGATTGTGAAAATCAATTAACATTTGCAACAGCTATTGTGTACATAAGAAATCAACCACAGACAAACACTACTATCTAAAAATAGTGAAAGTGTGCTCAAGAGGTGCTAAAACATATAATTGTTAAAATAAGCATTTGAAAAGCTCTGTAGTATTTTGGAAATTCTGAATAAAGATTAGAAATAATAAATTACAGATTAAATTTAAATGACTAGTACTGTTCATTAGTATATAAATCCTATTTATTCACAATGAGGAGAATGCTTACTGATTCGGTTTTGAACTGCAAAATGGAAGAAAATTCCTTCTTTAAAAGTGCCTCTATTTGAAAATAGAATTTTTTTTTTAAAATCTACATTTATCTGGTTAAACTTATGGGGTTACAATAGTTTGATTATATTTTTGAGAGACTGTATATGCACATACACACATAGATAATTTTGAATGTAGCTACTGAAATATTTAACTGTTCTATAGTATCAGTACCCTTACACTAAAAGTTTCCCATCAATGAAAGCAAATACAATGAATAGAGCAGATATTGTATAAATATTAATAAAATACAAAATATATATTGGGAAATGAAATATCTGCATCATATAAACATTTTTTGTAAAGATTTTACATATACCCAAATTTGTATAACTATAAATTTACCTGTGCGCCTTTTAAAATCTGCTTTGTCTTAGAATTGAGATAAAAATCACCCCATAAAGTTTTACGCAATATATCTTCTTTTGTACCAACTTTAGCAGCATAAATCTTGGCAAAATATGATACTCTATAAGAAAAAGATGTAATTTAGAAGCAAAAAGTATTAAATACATTCTCTTTACATATACAATAGACTCTTGATTATTCAGAGTGGTAGGGAAAAAATTGACCAGGATCCAAAACACCCAAATAATCTCTACCAAAAGAATTCATTAAAAAATTTAAAATAAAAACTAAACATTAACCCTTTGTGGATGGTTGACAAGTCTGCACGTCGACTGCGAACTTGTATTCAAGGACGGTCGTCACACATTCACATCAGAGAAAACTTTACTCTAAAAGACGGTGGTCATAGATGCACGTTTTCATATGGAACATTTTTATTTGTCTACTAGATGGTGTTAAATGTCCATGCGAACAACTCCAATGTATTTTGCAGATACCTGACCTTGGCATAGGAAGGATTCAATTAATCATTTCTCCATTTGGAGTAGTGAAACATGGTTTTGTAATATAAACAAATAGAGCACTTCTCATAGCATCAGCTATTTTATAATTGAGTTCCAGTTCTTGTTTTGATTTTAGCTTAATGAATTTGTTGGTGAATCATAGGAATATAAGAGAGTATTTTTTTAAGTTTGGGTTTTAGAGGAATGTGCGGCAGTGAAATTATTCGTTTATTTCGGATAAAAGAATGGAAGCAACTAACGAGTATTTTGTATTGAGATTTGTATGAAAAATATACATCAAATGGAAAATAAATATTTCTTTTATTCCTGAAAAAAGTACATTTCTGTGTTGAATAGGCGATTGTTAGTGAATTTTTTTCGAGAGTTAGGCTTAGGGCAAAAAATTAGTAATCCTTTGGGAACAGTTCGGAAGTGAAGCGCTCCATCCTTTGGGCCACGGCAGTTCCGAAATGTCGCCGTCCGAAAAGGGTTAACCTACGACACTTCTGCTGCTTTAATCGGAATACAATACAGTTATGTTTATCTGGCATCCAATATTCAGAACACTCCCAAAATGGGAATTTGGCAGAATAATGCCAAATTTTGTGCCAACAAACAATTTTTTGCCAAAGATTGTACTAAATAGCATTTTTCTTTTAAATTGTGCCAAATGATTAGAGGTGTTAATTACTACAAATTTTTTGTAGTTTCTACAGAAAATGTCCTCATAACATTAATTATTGAACTTCCATATTTTCCTACAGAAAACTGCTATTGGACCAACAAAAATTTACAGTCAAGTGTGATATTAATACATGAACAATAGGAATTTATACTCACACTTGACAATTAATATCTCATTTATCTTAGCCATAATAAATATGCTTATAAAAATGTTTCTAAAATTGGCATAAATGGCTCATTCATTTCTTACATCCATAGAACCTTCTAAGTTATAGAGAGGTTTATCTTTTCTGATTAGATCTGAGAGATGTGTCCAATTTTTTCTTCACCAAAAGAAAATTGCAAGAAATTATTATAAACTGAAAATTTCTTGCAACAGCAAACAATTATTATGAACTAAAAATTTCTTATAACAACAAGAAATTATTATTAATTGAAATTTTTTTGTGAAAGGCCTTGTGTTTCCATGGTATAGAGAATAACTAATGCAGATTTCTATGAGAGAATGTAAAGGTGGGTCATTCCCACATTTGTGCGATGCAATTTCGGTCAGACATTTTTTTAATTTTTATTGAACGTTGAAAAAAAAAACCATTTTAGAAGTCTGATTTTCAAAATTAATTTGAGTTATTCTTGTGCAAAATACTGAAAAAAAAATTAGCTGTAAAACATAATTTAAAACTGACTTCTGTTTGACTTCTTCAGACAGTGTGTTTTCTCGTGAGACATGAGTGATTGATTTTTCTATTTTCTTGTGAGGTTGATGTTTGTATTTTCTGTCGATCTTTTTTTTGACCGATTTTTGTCGATCTATTTTTCTCACATAAATTATTCAATAAATTAGGTATTGCTTAGTTTACACTATTCTCAACAAAACCATAAAATGGCCTGTACAGTTTGATGGACAGTTATAAGAAAACCTGTAGTGCAAACCTTTAATTAAAATTTTATTAAATAATATGTTGAAATAGTATAAAAAATTTTCATTATTTTTTTACTGCCCTCTTTAATTCACAACCGGTTAATATGGTCCTGGGTAATGGAGTCTAAAGTATTATGTATAGTCTGGGAAAAACACAGGATGAAGTTATTATTAGCATTCTAAGGTTGTCATTTTCAAATAAACACTTACTGAAAGTTATCACAGAACTAACACTAATTAATACTCACCCAAAACCCCAACCATCCAGAGCACTTGCAAAGATAACATTCCCAAGTTCAGGAGAAAAATAAACCAATGAATCGTCAGAATCATCTAAGCCACTACTCCAATCAAACACCTGGGGAAAATGGTTGTCAAATAATATGAACAGCCATGTAAAACTATTTACACAGAATTTAAATGTTCAAAGCAAAAAAAAAATGGTATAAGTAAGGAAATAAACTCAAGTTGATTTTAATTTTATATTTAATTGAAGTATAAAGAAATGTTGCATGATGTTTATATGGCAAGAATGTACAGTAATGAGCATGGTATATAAGCATATTATAAAAGAAGAAATGATAAACAGAGAAAGATGCAAACAATAAGATACTAGCTATGATTCAATAACCATTTCATACATAGACAAATGTAGTCATTTACTTTTGACAGACTGTGTTAGAGAAAAATTCTTTCCTTGTAACGACTGTATTATATTTTAAAGTAGAAATTCTAAAATTCAACTTATTTTCACATTGGGTAGAAACTCATATGTGTGTATACTATTTGTGCAATATCTTACATTCTAATTCATATGAATAATTTAAATGCCTAGGGTAGAGAACTCAAGTAAAATTGCAATTCTAAGTCTTTATTATTTCCAAAATTCTTAGTTGAAAGTTTATTATGACAAATTGCCTCTTTGCATTTCATTTACATTGCCCGAATAAGAATAGTCACATAAGTAATTTTGAATCATAACAGGCAGGTGAAAGAGCTTAGCTGTGCATTTGGAAGCAAGAGCTTGTCACGTGGTCATTCTTACATCTGCGGTGGAATGGAAATCTTTTGCCATAAAAGAAAGATTTGTACATTATTTCAATTTTATAAAAAGGCAGTTGAATCTCTGGTGTTTGAAATTCAAAGCTTCTCATTGGTCAAGAGTGAAAGGTATAAAAAATTCCCGGTGATTTTTTGTCCAAGAGAGAAAGAGAGACTCAAGCATTTGACAAAATACTTCACGATTTGTTTTAGGAGAATTTTTAGCCCTACCTTGAGCAAATCCCTCAGAGGCCCCTGATATCCAACTTTCATAAATGGGACTGGTGATAATTTTCTCTGCCTTTAGTCACTTTTACCCTGGCAATTCATTTTTATCACAGTTTGCTGCAACAATGTTTCTAGGACCATCCCAGCCTTGCCAAAACATGCTTAAAACCCTAGTCCAAGGCCCATTCAGGATATATCTTTACTTGCACAAGACCATGGTCCAAGATCCATTCAGTGTTTTAATGACTGAATAACAAATATTTTATTCCATTGTATAGTTCTAAATTTTAATAAATTTTTCCTAGCCATCTAATTGCTAGTCTAAACCTTTGAGTGAGTAGTTGGACAACCTGGGTAGTGCAAGTGTAAGTGAGGCTGATGCCGGTGAAAGAAAGACTCGAGAATTTGACAAAATACTCCACAATTTGCTCTAGGAGGGCTTTTAACCCTACCCTGAACAAATCACTAAAAGGATCTTCAATTTTTACCAGAACCCCTTCTACAATCTTATGCTCTGAGCTGTCACCCTAAGACCTTTTCGCATAGTTCTTCATGATATGTTTGCCTCTGACTTGCTTTAACTCTACTCTTACTCTAGCTTAATCTGCTGAATCCAGCAGTAAGGTTTTTGATAGATTTATGTATCAGGCCAGGAGTGTCTGGCTTTATCTTTGCCCCTTGAAAGATGGAGCAAAACTAACTTTGATTCCAAAACATTTACTAAATTTTAGCAAGGAGATCTTTATCGACCGAAATACATTGATTTAATCAAACCTGTGGTGATGATCTTCATTTTTCTATATTTTAGAACTATTAAAAAATATTATAGTCAACATATTTGTTTATTTTAAAGGTTGAAAAAATAAAGGTTGAAAATAAAGATGACTGTGAGATGTATTCATAAATTTTAAGAAATAATATTTAAGTTCATTGGAGTTTTTACGTTTTCCCTGACAACATGTTGGTGTTTATTATCCATGCCTATTTAATCATTATTTTTGTCTTTGCTAAACTGATATGAGGTCCAGTGGGTAGATAAGCTTTATTGTTGACTACTTAAGTATTTATGTTTAAATAAAATTTGTAACTCTATAACCCAACAATAGAGAAATTCTTAGAACCCGATTTTGTGTGAAATTATTTAAGTTAAAATGAAAGATAATGGCTGATTTAAAAAGTAAGAGGTATTTATTCATTAATTATTTTATTAATTCCAGTAAACTGATGTTTTTTGGCAGTCCATCTGTTGTAACTGATTTCAATGAACTGGAAGGGTGTTTGAATTTAGAACCTCGGTTCATAAAAATTATATGCAGACTAAATTAGCTATAAATTACTATTTTCTTGCTTTGTCTTCAACTCAAATACCGACGCAACATATGAGAAAATTTAAGACACATCAACAATGTATATTTCTCAAATTTTTTTAGGATGTTTAAAGAAAGAAAAGCTGACTGGTTACGCTAAGAAAATGAAAACCATTTTGGTCTTTCATAAAATTAAATAAATCGAATATTCTTTTTTTGAGTTGAATAGTTTATTCAACATACACTCAAATTTCTGATCAAAAGGTATAAACAGACCCCAAATAAATTCATGGCACATAAATGTTTATTTTTGTTCAATGTTTATTTTTCTTCACCACAGTAAGTAGTTATTTTATATACAATTTCCTGCAAGGAAATTAATTAGCTGCACAAACATGGAATATGAAACATTCATTTATCTTGAACATTTGTAAAAATGTTTTACCTTATTATCTTTTGCTTCCGCTTGATTACTTGCATTTGATTTCTATAGAAATAAAAAGATGCATTTTAAAGGGATTTAAATGAAATATACATACATGCATAAAAAAAAAAACATACATAGAAATTTAGCTTGAAAATTTCTCTTACAAGTTACTACAAGACTTTAATTCAAATTTTTAGTTTCTAAAACAAAAGCTACTGTTTTTGCAAGCTTAAATAAATTTTTACTGTGTGTAATAAATTTTTATGATTTTTAAATACGTTTTTATATTTTCACAGCTACAGCTCCGTATGCTGACACTCTCAAAACAAATAAGTGAATTTTGTTCATTAAGAGAAAATATTCATTCTTTTACCTTGTAGAAACTCACCAATCCTTTTGAGTCAATTCACTTCTTTCATGTGTGGAAATAAAATAGTTCTTATGGAGTCATTTTAATTAGTTCTGTTTTGAGCAAAAGAAAGTGCACAAAAAGTCAAATATCAAAATCACTCGTATATTATTACAAAAATTTAGAAAATAAAAGAGATGGGGGAATGCATATAAAAATAGTTTCAATTTTTTTAAACCAAAATTTATAAGGTTGTTCTTTTCTCTTGTTGTTCCCCATATTTTTTCTTTTTTACCGTTATTATCTTGGGTACTTCAGGCATTCAAACTCTCAATGTCCATGCCCATAATCTGATGCTCCATATCACTATACCATTTGGTGCTCATTTTAATCCTAAGCTGGCGAAATATTGTCTCTTTAAATAATGCTTTGCTTTGGTTGCCAAACATGAGCATTTTAGAAGCATATAATATAAGTGCTTATAGATAACATTGATATTGATAGTATAATTGAAGCTTAACTGTGGTCTCTAGTTGAATTGTGATGTTTTGCAATGGAAAAGAAATCATTGCCATCACAAGTCGATTTGTGCCCATGACTGGTGCCATGTATCAGCAAATCATGAAAATTAACTGTCAAACATAAGTTGACCAGCAACAACAAGGTCAGGAAACACTTGTCATAGCCAATTTAACTGTGGATAACTTCAAAGAACATTACGCATTTCTGTTAATTTAATATTATGTTTGTGTGTGCATGCAGGAATTTATGAAAAAATCAATATCGAATCAAAACAATTGATTCAATAAAATACTTATGTTTTATTTTAAAATATGAAATATTAAAAAAAATAAATAGAATTAAATCCCTATTTGAAATTAATTAGCAGAATTTGTTTCTAAACACATCTTTACTTAAAATTCGGTTATCTAAAAATTCAACATAAGGGGCACATCAAGATTAATCTCCTTCCTAAGTGCTTTCAAAAATGAAAAATTTAGTAATTGTTTCTTAGTAACGTTGCACCTGATGTTGAATTTTTATATAAAAAAACATGTTTTTTAAAATTAACTTCTACTGATTCATTTCTATTCCAATTTTGCTTCTATTTCTATTTATTTATTTTTAGATTTCATACTTTACCAAAACAGGCATTTTAATGAATCATTTGTTTTAACAGGGTTATTTAATTCTTTCACAAGCCCCCCAACATAACAGTTAACAGGGAAATGCTTAACGTTCTTCAAAATTATTTCCAATCACATTGGCGATGACAAACACTTTTTAAATTAAGCTTTGTTAATCATTTGAGTTTTAATTTCATATTTCACCGACAGATGATGCCAATCACAGATGCAGATCCTGAATTATTTGGGTTTTTTTGTTCTATGGTGAAATATTAAAGCCTGTATGCATAGTGGGATACAGTTACGCCTTGGTATAACAATACATAACTATCATTCTACAGTGATAACAAGATAATTTCCATTTGAATATTGCAGAACAAAATGTTTGGCTAAGTACAAAATGCACTTCAATATGAGAGACTTAAAATTTGGTACTTAGGTTGATAGTTTTTCATCCCACATAAGAAAAAAAAATAGTTTTGTATATTAACTATTTAAAAACTAAAAGACTTGAAAGAATGAATGCTCTATAAAACAAAGCAATTATTGGTAAACAATTCAAACTTTTGAAAGAGTGAAGAGTCGTACTGGCTAATTAAATTTAAAAGAACAAAGTTGGTTGTTTTTCTACTCATTTGAGCTTAAGAAGGGGCGAAACATGGCTCTTTCATTTTGAGAGTGGGGATTCCATCTTATTTATGTCATTGTGGACAACAGAATGGATCAAAAATCTTTGTCAAAATTTTCCAGGGCAGAGTCATTACTCATTATTTATTTCCACATCTTTCTGACTACAAAGGCAACAAAGTTTTACATTGGTAATACAATAACAGCATACAGGAAAAGCAGCGAGTATTCCTTGGATTATGTGATGTGTTTATACTGGGTGCAGATCTTATATTCACTTTGTGGCGATTGTGCGTCGCCCGTCCCGACCCAGGACCGAACTTGGGACCATGTTCTTACAAGCCCGACATTATAATCATAGAGCAAAAGCTAGCATCGGCCCCATTCTTATAATTCGAGTATAGGTTCCAAGCATCTTTGATCAGATGTTTTTGCTGCCGCACACTTCCTCATCGCGAGGAGGGGGGGGGGGCTGCTGAGAAAACCCCTGCGTGTCCCCCCGAAATGCAGTTGAGGGGCTGAAGGCCAGGAGGCGTGTTGTCTTGGGCGTCAGTCGTTGAGAACCAGGAAGGGAGTGGCAAGGTCTCTGACTCCGTGTGGTGCTGCCATCTCGTGTTGAGAGGTGAGATCGTTGGAGAGGAAGGTTGCGTGTTTCAAACATCCAGTCATCATTGTGACGATTGGGAGTCGCCGGGCCTGAACTTGGGACCTCGTGCTTACAAGACCGACATTACAATCATAGAGCAAAAGCTAGCTTCAGCTCCATTCTTATAATTCGGGTATAGGTTCCAAGCAACTTTGATCGAATGTCTTTGTTGCCGCAACTTTTTTATTTTTTCAATTATATTTTTTACTGCAGTACTGATACCACTATGAACCTTTCTTTTGGAAATTACACTAAAGTATTTTTAAATGCTAATTTAACTTCAATAAAATTTAATGTATATAAATGATAAAAGTGGGCTGTAAAGTAGTAGGCCTCCACGTGATGTACCCTGGGTCTACTACAGCTACTACACTAAATCTACTACAGCTTCTTGCCGCTCTCTTGAAAACTATTGGAGAGCTCGTTATCCAATGGACTAGTAGCCAAACGACCAGCATTTGGCAACAACAAATTATCAAAGCAAAATTTAAAATGAATAGTATATTTAACAATTCCATATTTATTATTATGGGAAGTCAAGTATACTGTTTAAAAGTACAAAAAAATTGCATAAACTCTACACATTGATATTCTTTGTGTTTGAAAAACAATCTACATAAAATGGAATTTGCTGGAAGATGGAAAGTTCTATGCTCTAAAACTCAGCATACGATGCTTCAATCTTAGACAGATTTGATTGTATACACCTAAAAGGCATTGTTTTCAAGAAAGATTGGTGTAAAGAAGAAATCTACAAGCTTTTACCATCAGGAAAAATATTAATATAATTAAAGTTAGCCCATAAGTTGTGTGTGAAAATATTTTAGAAACTACATCTACATTTGAAATGCCAGGTGTTGACAACATTTGTTAGAGTTAAAAAAATATATTAATTTAACTTCAACATTTAAATAAAACATTACACCAATTATGTACATATATCAATGACAAACCCTATAAAGCAATGATATGTGATAAAAATCTAATCATGTTTAATATTTTAAAAAATTTAACTAACATAAATAAATTAAACACAACTTACATTTTCAGTCTTTTTTAGAACATCTGATGCAAATAGCTCTCCCATGACAGCATTGACCTATAAAATATTCAAATAATATTAATTATATTTTCAACCACACTCAAATATAACAAAATAATTTATTATTGCAAACTCTGCTAGTACATTACATTATCAAATTGCTTCCAGCATATTGGGTCTTGAAAATATTATTTAATCTAACTACAGGAATTATAATATTAAATAGTATTCATATGCAAGGATAAATAGTATAACTGGGAGATTATGCATTTACCATAGAAAACTATGCAATCATGCAGCTGCTATGATGCACCTGAACACAGACATGGAAATTTCTTTTAGTATTGATAAAACATAACAAAAACTTGTCACAATCTAGTACAGATTTGTACCCACAGAATTCTGCTTCTGTGCATAACAGTTCACAAAATTAGAGTGAAAAGAACTGTAGCGAAAAGAATTTAAATTGTTTTACAAATAAAAAGCTGTAGATGATTCTGGAAATATGTGGAATGTTTTTTAACATGCCCATATTGTTAGTACTAAAGAAAAATCACATGTTTACGAAATGATAATCTACTTTTATAACATTATGGTAGCAAAAATTTATATTGTTTTCACTTTATTAGTTATTGTGCAAAGTTATGTTCTGCAATTAAGAGTTAAAATTGATATAGAAACATATTTTGTAGATCTGAAATTTTCCATTTACAGGAAGGTTCTCGCCTCAACCACGAAGCTTATATTTTGGGGAGAAGTTAGTGCCTTCTTACATGTGTCAGATGTAAGTATTAAGTGGTTAATAATATTTCCTGCTATACATCTGAAATTTTCATATGGGAAATTTCAGATGTACAGCATCTGCATCGAAAGCGACAGTAAGAAAAATTATAGTGTTTAAATTATAAAAATATTTTCATTTTTCCCCTTGCCTACATGTGTTTTCCTTTACTAACCTCTCTTGCCTCTAAAATTCATAATACAGTACAATGCTGCATAATAAAAACATAATTTGAAAAATACTGTGATACTCGAATTTCAAAGATAAAATTCTTAATTAATGAATAAAACTTCACATTCTCTTGGACATTTATATAATTATTCTAAAAAAAAATTTTAACCAAAAAGTTGTAATTACCCGCTCCAAAATTTGAAGCAAATGTGCATATGCATCCAAAGGAGTCAACTTCCACTCAGTTATTAAGCGGTCTATTTTATTTAAAACAAGAAGAGGCTTGATATGTTCAATCCAGGCTTGTTGTAAAGCAACTTTAGTCTGCAAAAATATTAATATTACAAACAAAGATACATAAAGTTAAATGAAATACTAAATTGTATGCAGTATACTCAACTACAGCATAAGAAATTATTAATAAACACACTATTTCATAAACAAATACATTAAATTTACTATCAATCAATAATGGATGACCAACAAACTAGGTATTTTTATTAAATCATGTCTATACAAATTCCCTTAACATACACACCCAAGATGTATAAGTGCCCTTTCTTAAAAGCAAACAGTTCAAAGATTAGTCAGGTAACATATAATGGAAAGGTTGTCCCTAAATTTGATCTTTATATATCAAAATAGTAATTCCTTAAATCTTAATATATGTGTTAGGTTTGCCACACTTCTTAAACTATTAAAGGTAAAATTTTCAAAATTTATAGTGCATTGACTACTTTCACATCATGATGACCAGCGTTTGAACAGTTTTACTTTTCCATGAAAGACATTTTGAACTAAGAAGTCAGAATCAAAGATATCTGTTGGTCTAACTGCTTAGTCACAGGCTTGACACAGATAAGCTGTGGGTTTGACCCCCCCCCCCCCCTCCATAGCTGGGAATCAGTTTACAGTGATGAACCAAATGTGCAAACTCCTGTAACTTTTAACAATCCTCTCGTCATGGCGAACAATCACTCCACTGACACACATAAGTGTCAACACCACATAACTACAAAATCACAGCTCCTTGGACTTCTCTCCCCTTTACAATCTGTTTATCAATCCAAGCTGAGAACTGACAATCTCATGAGGATATGTTCAAAAATGTCAATTCATAGCCAAAAAATGGTATGTAACTTCATAAAAAGTCTGATACATGTTATATACTGGTCTCTCCCACATTGTTGGGCAGAAATAAGAATGACACCATGTAAAAATTCAACTAGTCTATTTAAGACAAAATGGAGTTTGGGCCTATTAATTATATGATTAACTTAAGATAATAAAGGTGATCTTTTAGCTTAATAAGCACTAAGTGACAAATATTTAAAATATATTTACATGTTCCATTCAATTTATTTGAAGTTAAAAAGGAGTTTAAAAGGATGTTAAATAAAGCAAAAAATTCTTCACAAGTCAACTCATATTTTATGAAACAATCATCCTACACTACAACTACAGTAAAAGTGTCTATATAGTATCTAGTACAGTATCTAAAACTACAGTGAAACCTGCTTGAAGCAAACTTAATATAAAACACAAAAAAGGTCTCTTTAAAAAGAAAATATCCATAGTTTTGTTGGAAGCAAACAAACACTTCATGACATGTATAAAACAAAAACTTAAACAAGTTTTTGTTTTATACATGTCAGAAGAAACTATTTTCAGTCCCTTGAAGTTCTGTTTTAGAAAATTTTATTATATAAAAATGTAGTTACCTGAGGGCAAATTCCCTCTACAACATCAACCAGTATAATTGCTCCATCACAGAGGCGAACAGCCGTACAAACTTCCCCGGCAAAATCAACATGACCAGGAGAATCAATAAGATTAACTAAATAATGTTCTTCACCTATAATGTAAAAAAAGAGTAATTATTACTAGGAAACACTTTAATATTTCAGTTATTACTTTAAATTTTATTAACCACATACATGCAAAAGAACACATTTGAGATATAACTAATAATATAAATATCCTATAACAGCCCCAGATGCACAGTCAGCATTCAGCATAATGTTGCCTTGCGGAGCCAATGACGATGTCTGGGATATCATTCAAAGTTACGAATCAATACCATCTTAGGGGCAATTAAGATGAGTACACAGAAGAATGCTGTAAGTTAATTGTGAATTTGGATTTGTTATACAACATTCAGATCAAGTTTGTTGTGTAAATAGCTACATTTCATCTACACAGTGCCTACCTTTCATATCTCCTAGCCAGAACACTGGTCACTATTATTGTACAAGTCTCTTTAAACTTCACCTTATGCTTCTCATGTTTCGAGTTTTTTTTATTTTTAGAAGGGAGAAAATGTTGTAAGCGTTTGAAACTAGCTACCAGCTAGTACAGAATTACATACCGATGGCACTGCTGTTTTCTCCATACAGCTTTTACAGACAATGCCGATATTTCTACAAATGCTGTTATATAATCTAGATGCACAGCTGCGGAAAAAAAAATGCCCCACCCTTTGTTAATCAAACATTGCCCATCGTAGAGAAAATTGAAAGATACCATTCGATTAGGAATAACATCCTCTACAAATTAATGTGTGTAAAATTTGCATAAGGGGCCGTCTTCATATCTAAAAGCACACAAACTTTGAAATTTTCAATGGCAACACCCAAGTTTAACGCAATATTTCGAATATAACACAATATAATTAACCTTGGATATAAGTTTCAAGTTATTTGGATGAAGCATTTCCGAATTATGAGTATGTAAAGTTTTGAACTTCTAATGTTAAATTAGTTTCCAAGACCTCCATTTATATCTTCTGTAATAATTATCTGCTCACGCTGATTATATGTATGACGTTACTATTAAACAACCCAAATATATTTACAAGATTTTTATTTTTGTGGAAATAATTGTTTGTATGAAATATTAATTATGAAATCAATAATAAAAAAAATATGAATACAAACCTGGACATGTTATATTCACAAAGACTTTTTATATGTTTATGTAAAATTTCAGGTGTTTCCTCCCTCTAGTTCTTTCGAAATGTTTAAATATTCAGCATCACAATGATTTTAGGGGTCGTATATTAGTTTAAAAAAATGACGAATTTGAAAAAGTTATATTAATTGTAAGTTAATCTTTATTTAAGAAAACAGATAATTATTTTTACTCAGTTTTAATAAAAACTTTGTATAAACAGTGTTGTATAGATGCAACCTAGTCAACGTAATTCTGCTACTGTATTGAAAGGTGAAAACTTGTATTGTTATAAATGGGATCTACTTATGTTACTGTCGATTAATAGTTCCGGAGCCTACTGCGAGTTGATATCGCCTACAAAATGTGATAATTTATAATAAAAAATATTTATATAAAATAACAAATTATAAAATTATGTGATACTAAACACCATAACACATAGCCTTACATCAAAAGACGAATTTGCATAATTGCGGTTTAGTATGATAGTTACTACAACAACCTAAGGACCTCTTATTCAAAGGTAAAATGATTCTATAATTTTATTCTCAATTTATTTTCGCTTATTTAACTGTATTACAAAGCAGAGTTATCACACCTAATAACATTCTTATTTAAAGTTTTACTGCAGTATATATGTTTGAAAGTCGGGTTTGTTATAAATGAGTATGCTTCAACTATATATTGTGCATATGCTTTGGCACTTGACGTGAGGATGCCTCAGCAACTTGACGAGACGAACAAGGGCACAATTATTGGAATGTGCTAATCTGGCAAAAACATGAGGGAGATTGCATGGATTTTACAAGTCTACAATAAAACAGTGTCTAGATGGATTAATAGGTGAGTAATGTTAGTGGCTGTTGATTGATGATGTTTTTTACATGCTAGGCTAGACTTATATGACAATTTCAATTTAAATTGGAAAATAAATGTTGCTATGTGAATTTATATTGTTTGTAGGTATCAAAACACAGGGAGTGTAGATACCCAGTATGGCTTTTTACCCCTAATAATAGTGCCCTATTTGAGGCTCACATAATCCTACCCATCACAGGCCCACCGCCTACTGCCTTAGTAACACACACACACACAAGACAACACCACACCCAGCCATGAAAATGCTCACCCTCTCATGCAGGAATCGAACCTGAGACCCTTTGGCAGTGAGATAAGCCATAATGCTGAATGTCAAGAGGATAGTTCAATAATTTACAACAGTGCTGTAGTCAATCAATGAAACACCGCCCTTCAAATTACAGTTTTCAATATGGAGCTGATCCCCGAAAATTGCACATTCCGGAATATTGAATATCTTTGGATATAAAGATAGAAACATGGTGAAAATTTGAATTTGGACTAATTTGGGGGTCTAGAACTTGTGGGTGACGTCAAAATTGGGTGTTGCCATTGAAAATTTCAAAGTTTGTGCACATTTAGATATGAAGACAGCCCCTTATGTAAATTTTACGCACATTAATTTGTAGAGGATGTTATTCCTAATCGAATTGTGCCTTTCAATTTTCTCTATGATGAACGATGCTTGATTAACAGAGAGTGGGGTGGGTTTTATTTTCCGCAGCTGTACATACATGTATTAATGTGCTGTGTCTAGTAATAAAATGCATGTTGTGTTCAAATCCTGCTGTAATGCATACTTCATGATTCACACTTGAATCTGAGTTATATCACTAAGAGTGTTTACAAAATTAGTACCTGTAATCAAAAAACTTAATTGAAATCCTAATATTGCAATCACAGTTTGAGAGTAAACACAATAAGTAATCAAGATCATCAATATCTTGCTGTTTAAAAGTTCCTGAACCTTACTAGAACCTTATTAGAATGATTATTTTGTCATTTCTACTTATGTGACGATTATGTTGTGATTGACATGGATGATGGACATTTTGTGATGGAAAACCCCTCAGTGTCTCAAAAGTATTTAACAACACCACACAAAAATTAATAAGAAAAACAGTTATTTTTCATTATTTTTATAAGATTGCTCACCAAAAATACTGCTAAATTCACATTCATTGTGCAATGCCACCAAAATACAGGTAATACAAATAACTTAATGTGGTTACTAGAATGTATGTTGTTGCAATATTTATACAAAGTCTGGCGTTTCAGTTCAGTTTTAGTTTTTCTCATGTATTTTTGTTTCTGAAGCTTCTATGCTGCAGTGACTCTTTTCCAGAAATAATGGCAACATGCCCAGGTGTTGGAAACAAAAATTGAGTAATTAGCTGTGTTAGCAAAGTGCATGCAATAAGGAGGAGGTGTCATGTTAATCGGTTGAAGTTACAAATAGTTATATTTAACACTATACCACCAAAATATTCGTTGCTATAAATTTTGAAGTCTATATCGTTTTAAAATTACATTTTCTTGTACTTTAAAAAAAAAACTAAAATTAAACTTTATAACAAACTAAATTTCAAAGAATAACATGACATACTTTATAATAAATATTAAACACTTACCTTTCTGAAAGTGAACAGTAACAGCACTGGACTTCATAGTAATTCCCCTCTCCTGTTCATCTTTACGACTGTCCATATATCGAAGCTAAAATGTACAAAAAAATTGTTTTCAGCTGTGCAGTAGCTTTGAACAAAAATAACTTAATATGCAATAGTGCAAATTTTACCTTTCCAGCCATTTTCTGAGATATAATTCCATTGCTGGCCAATATAGAATCAGCAAGCGTGGTTTTACCTGGGGGAAAAAAAATTAGAGGTCAAACAAATTAAGGCAAACTATAAATTAAAAGCTTTTATTTTGCCATCTGCATTCACTTTATCATACAAAATTGAGTCTACAAGTAAATTTATTGCAAATATCATATGTAAAGTGAATTTAAAATAGTCATAAAATGTGCAAATTTGATGTAATTTTAGAAATGCTTTTAAAATTAGATTAAACTTGTGATTTTGTATTAACATGTATCAGACCATTTTTAATAATAAGTTAAAAAAATAACTATATGAAAGAAAAGGCAATATATTGAGAAAGATTAGTTTTATCATTCCTGGGAGCAGGGATCGATTTAGTAAAAGAAGAAAAAAATGAGTAGCAACAATTCTTAACCAAATTTTGTTTGTGTAGTAATTCACTATTGTTTATTAGCAACCAAATTTTACTTTCTCATACTATAGAATATAGGATAAAGAATTGTTTTCAAAATTTTTTTTTATTTCTAGACGTTGATGCCAATGTATACTTTTGGATCTTCTGAACTTGTTTTGACTATTTTTAGAGTTATACCCCGCTGTCTGTGGTCGATTTCATGTGTACACAATAACTGCCACAAATATTAATGGATTTTCATGAAACTTTGAATCTGGTTGTGTTTACAAGAATTCTACAAAAAGACATCTAGAATTTTTTGAAATTTGAGCAAAAACTTAATGATAATTCGATGATCACAAAACATAACAGTTTTAATAATTGCAGTGAAAAATAAACATGATACAATTTTTGTGTTCGGGACATCATTAGCCCCCTTGTGAGGAGGGGTCAAGTTACCATCCAAGGAGGTACATTGTCAAACTCTGTATAAATCGAAAGATTTTTTATAGTCTTTTAAAATGAAGGGTAGCATGCTACAATTATGATCATTTAGATCAATGACACTGTTTCAAATTTTTTTCTTGCAAAAATATATAAAAATGAATTCTAGATTTTGACATGAGAAAGTCGAGTTCAGCCACATTCTAGTTAATTTCCAACCACTCAAACGGTTACTGAAAACCCTCGGGTCAGTCAAGTGGTCTGGGACTTCAACACTCCAGCTAATTTGAAAAGTAGATCAAAAGGAAAATTCTGCAATATGGCATTCAACTATAATGAAAAGCAATGCCTAACACCTTTTTTTTTACACATTTAAGTGTGTGACAAGGATCCAGGGTGGTACATCAAGGGAGACAAGGTAAATAGTACCTATCTACCCAAAAAGTTAGCAAGTTTTATTTTAATTATACGTTATATAAAATAAATGTACAAAATATTTTTGTGTAAATAATGGGATGTTTGCTCAATCTGGCATCAAGCTCAATGCCGGCACCTTTGCTGTTCCTCTAATCACCAGGCTTGATTTTTAGGAGGGTCAAATTTTTCGCTCTGTCTACTCATATTAAGAGCCATTGGAAATAAAACCAAAAGAAAATGCACACCCAATTTCTACCTTGTTTGACAAACCTATTAAGGCTACAAAGAAGAAGGGGCTTTGATATTAAAGAGGTTTTCATAATTTTTCAACATTAAAAACTCAATGTATAGAATTATTATACAAAAAATATGAGACATTCATACCAACCAGATGGTTTATTTTAGAAGATTTCACTGTACATTCTTTGATTTTAATTTATTACTTGCTTCAATTTTTTTATACATAAATTAGAAGTGGCATACTTACAGCAAAGAAATTTATGTGTCTGTGTATTAAAAGTAGAGACAAAAATTCTCATGGAAACTGAATCAATCGTGAATGTAATATGCAAATACACATACGTTTGGGATTTTTCTATATGAATCAAAAATTAAATTTTTAAAAAAGTGAAAAGTAAAGCTTGGTAAATAGTCTATTTTCTTACACGTTTCCCTTTATCTTAATTAAAATGAAGTTTCCCATGCATTGTGTTTTTCCTACATATAACATTTTTCAATTGGCTCCACAGAGAAATGCAAAACTGAGGTTCTAATGTAATAAAATTGCAAAATATCATTAATTTATTTTCATTATAATTCAGTTATTACAATAATCTTTGGCTCTGTCACAGAAAATTATTTTGCTTTTTGTGACAAACTTCTTAACACCAAAACCTTTCTGCAATATATTTTTAATGATAAAAATGTTGCACAATAAATTTACAAATAATACAACTAGAAAAGGAACAGTAATACATTTAGTATTTTAGAGTTTTTTTAGATTTCCTTATTTGTCGATCCCACCTGTAAAAATTTTTAAAGTACTTTGTGTGTCCACAAGGGTAGATGCTTTAAAATGTTATGCATCCTTTTTCATTTTTTAACACTTTACAACATAGTTGAAAAGTGTTTATGATTTTGTTCATTCCGTCTGTCTGTCTGTGAGTTCGCATGATAACTGCAATAAAAATGATTTTATCAAAATGAAATTTTAATATGTTGTTCAGATGGTCTGTGGAACCTATGGGAATATAAATGAATAATAACACCCAATTACTTTTGGACTGAACCTGGGTTGAAAAAATGAAATACATTGAACCCTATGGGACCTAATTTTTCAAACATTTTTTAAGCTAATTTAAAATTCACAAATTGCTTTGAAAATTTTAGGGAATATTCAAATTATCCCACAAGAAATATGAAAACAATTTCAGCAAATATATTTGGTAGTTTTTTAAATAAAAATTAAAATAATAATTACACCCATATTATATGAAGAGATCAAGTGATCCACTTCAAAATAAAATATGGCATCCATCTTGTGTCAAAATCGTGATTTTTATTCTTTTTAAGTTATATTTAATGTTGTATCCGTTCTAAAACCACTTTATTTTTGCTTAATTTCTGCACATCTATATTTTGAAACAATGCAATTACAATATATGAGTTTAAATTAGGTGTGCACAACCTTTATAGCAGAAGGGCCACAACCTTTATAGCTGCCAAGAGCCAACATACCCAATTCAGTTTGAAAGTAAATATCAACAGTTTACATCTGTATATATAGTAATAGTACAATATAAAAGTCTTTTTAAAAAATGTGTAAAGATTGGCCACAGTTAAGCACATTAGTGTGATGGTTGAGACTGAATTTTACCAACAATTTTTAGTATATTGTGTTCAAAGCTAGTTGTTGTTGATATTCAAGACAGATTACAAGTGTGATCTGTGAATTTATTTCTTAATTTTGACTTATTTGGATTCATAAGGGAAAATGTTTGTTCACATATATAGGTACTACCAAACATTGTAGCACATATACTTGCATTATCTTTTAAGTGCAAAAATTCATCAGGTAGAGTTTTATAAAAGTCAAGAATGTCTAAATCACTGAATCTAGACTTGCATAAGTCAGAAGTTTGTAAGTCAATGAGTTCCATTTGAACATTTTTGGGAGCTTCCTGAACTGGAACAGAAAATGGATCACCAAACAATTTCATTTTAACCTTATGCGTCTCAAAATCTGTGAACTGTGAATAGCTTTTCAAATGAGCTAAACATCTTGTTTATTTGTTCCAAATAATCCAGTAGTTTATTAGGAAATTTTTCCTTGAGTTTCATCAGGTAAGGAAAGTTGATGAAATTTTGACAACTTAGCTGCTTTGAGAACAGCTGGAGTTTTAGTTTGAAAGCAGATACTGCATTAGCCATTTAGTTAACAAATTGGTTTATTCCCATTAATTTTTTGCTTAGGTCATTCAGATGGGCTGTCACATCAACCAAAAATTCTAAGTCACACTTGAAAGATAGTTCTTTTAACATCCAAGTTTGCTTGACTTTTTCTTTAAGAAATGGTATTATTTCATCAATCAAGTCAGCAAACCTTTTCAATGTCTCTCCATGGCTCAACCACCATACCTCATAGTAATATATCAGATCACTATGTGATGCATCTCTATGTTCTAACATCTCTTTAAATTGTCTGTGATTCAAACCATGTGAGCGAATAAAATTAATAGCAGCACTCACTGCCTTCATTAAGCGGTCAAATCCTAGTTCTTTTGCACACAGCTGTTCCTGATGAATAATGCAATGATACCAGAGCAAATTTTTGCCTCAATCACCCAAATGGTTTCTCAGCAAACTCACCATACCATTCTGAACTCCAATCATAGCTGGAGCACCATCGGTGGTGATACTAACTAGTTTGTTACTATCGAAATTATGTGCAGAACACAAATTCAAGATAGAGGATAAAATATCAGCTCCAGTTGTTCTCCCCTTCATCGAACTCATTCTAACCAGTTCTTCAGTTACCTCAAAATTTTCAGAAATCTCTCTAACAAACAAAAGCAGCTGAGCTGTAGAAGTGTTGTCTATTGACTCATCAGCTGCTAGAGAAAAATAGTTAAATTTGGTGGCAGCAATCTGTAGTTGTTCATTAATATCATCAGACAAATTTTCAATTCTTTGAATTGTCATTCTGCTGAGACTCACATTTTTAAATTTGTTGGTGGCTTCAGGGAACAATTTCTCGGCAGCCAACAAAATGCACTGCTTGGAAAAATTGCTATCAGTAAATGGGCGGCCACTTTTAGCGATTATGGCTGCGATATCCAAAGACACTTCAACACAGTTATCCAATTGTGCAGACGCTTTTGTAAACACATTCTTTTGTGCAACGAAATAACGACGAATAAATTTGATTCTGCGATTTCGATCTTCTCCCTCAAGCTTAAAACTGCCGAGTGTTTCATCTCGTAGTGCTGCTTAATGTTATACTCCTTGCAAACACTAATCGTAAAATTACATATCAAGCATATAATTCGACTATCTTGCTCTACAAAAAAATACTTTGAAGTCCAGGCTTCCAAAACCTTTTTATTATCGTCCGCTACCTTTCTTTTCATTTTCGATCTTTCCATCGTGGCAAATAAGTATTATACGAGAGACGTAACAACATGTACTTGCGAAATCAGAAGTACACCAGCACAAATCACCCAAGTCGCTTTTCGGAAGTGATTTTTTTCTCCCAGCTCCTAGCGTATGCGTAGAAGCACACACGGGCCTGCGCTGTACAGGCTATAAAAGTTATTTCCTACTAAGGCAGTGAAATTCATGAAACTAGCTTCAGTGAACATCGGGCTTTACTCTTGGTTCATTGCCAAATCAGGTACAGATTTGATATAAACAATTTGGATTTTTCAACTTTTTTTCGCGAGCCAGATGTGGCGCCAAATGGCCAAATGTGGCGCGCCTGATTCGCGCGTGCGAAATGTTCCGTGGCGTGTTTCTGGAAATTCTGGCAACCCCACCCCTTTTAGCTTTCTGATAATGTCGGCTGCGGCCATTTTATTTTTGTTTTGTTGTTGCTGTGTGTGTAAAAACGTGTCTGTGTGTGTTAAAAACGTGAATATCATACAGGAATTAAAGATAGCACATGTTAATAGATAAAATAATGTAGAAGCAGAAAATTTACATAGAAATAATGAGAGTTCTTTGATGACCACAATGTGGAAACAATTATTTGTGCAATTTGGATATTTACGTGCATTTATCTCTGAAAAGTTTTGGATTTCATTAAACCAGGTACTGTGTTTTGATTTTGTTGTCCACGTAGTTGTCGCACAAATAGCTATTGCTACGTGAGACGTATAAGTATTGTTTCTTTTATATTTCTTATCTTCTTTTTTATCGTTTCTTTTAAATTTCTTCAAAATACAAAGTATCGTTTTTTCTTAAATTTAGTTAAAGTACAAACTTTTTTCTAAGTATTGTTTTTTCTTAAATTTAGTTAAAGTAAAAACTTTTTTCTAAGTATCGTTTTTTCTTAAATTTAGTTAAAGTACAAACTTTTTTCTAAGTATCGTTTTTTCTTAGAAAAAAGTTTGTACTTTAACTAAATTTAAGTATTGTTTTTTCTTAAATTTAGTTAAGGTACAAACTTTTTTCTAAGTATTGTTTTTTCTTAAATTTAGTTAAAGTACAAACTGTTTTCTAAGTATCGTTTCTTTTAAATTTCTTTAAGTACAAACATTTTTCTAAGTATCGTTTCTTTTAAATTTTTTTAAAGTACAAAGTTTTTT
The DNA here is from genome assembly GCA_951213105.1 of Amaurobius ferox. Lineage (NCBI taxonomy): Eukaryota > Metazoa > Arthropoda > Arachnida > Araneae > Amaurobiidae > Amaurobius > Amaurobius ferox. The sequence goes on from OX578148.1 coordinate 135,691,037, forward strand.
CTAAGTATCGTTTTTTCTTAAATTTTGTTAAAGTACAAACGTTTTTATAAAATTTCGTATTTTTTCTAAGTATTGTTAATTATCGGCATTTTTATGCATTTTTAATTATATATGTTTATATTTCTTACGCGCAATGTTCAAGATGACGTCCGTTAGGACTTTTCAAACACCGTACGCATTGGCGCCATTCTTGGCGACAAAAAAAAATGGCAGATTTAGCCAAATTCTTTATATCAAATCTGTTCTGCCAAATCATTGAAAATATTTCTTCTCACCAGCCCATTCTAGAACGATAGTCAAATCATGATAACTGATGAGCCCTCGGCGGGCCACAGGTTAACCTCTCATGGGCCACAGGTTGTGCACTCCTAGTTTAAATGATCAATGCCATCCATTTTGTGTCAAAATCGTGATTTTCAAAGTTCTTTTTAATTTATATTTAGTGTTGTATCCATCCTAAAACCACTTTATTTTTGCTTAAATTCTAAGCATCTACATTCTGAAACAATGCAATTACAATATATTTGAATTTAAATGATCATCAAATGCTGATTATTTCTACAACAAAGCCTAATTTTCACTTATGGAGAATGTAAACACATAAAGATGTAGGATGAATTGTATAAGAATTGCTACATTTCTTTAACACAAAATTATTTAGCTCTGGAGTCTGCAATATAGCTGATATGAATGAAACATTCATTGATTTTACAAGAAGCAGACGATTTTTTCGATGAAGTTTTAAGCATAGAGTAAATTTACTTGTACCTGCATGGTTTTCAGTTTTTAAATAAAATAAATTATTGTAGTATTGTGATGAATGAAAGGAATGGAATAAAAGTGTATGAATAAAATAGTTACAGCTTTTACATAGAGAGCCAGGCAATTTACATTTCAATGATGTCATTTGAATAAAGTTCATCTTTCTCGATGAAGTCTTTAAGTTATTATATTTGTAAGTTTTCAAATATAATAAATTAATATATTATTGTGATAATTTTAAACATATAACTGCTGAATGTATCGCATTTTAGAGATGCTTAAATAAAATTGCATTGCAGTTGGAAAGTGTTTCGTAATCAGTACTTTACGCATGATTGATCTTTCTTGTTTCGCTATAATACATTAGCAGTGCTAAAATCTTTCTGCAAGGGGTTGTTCCTGTTCTGCAACAATGTCAGCACATTTCTGCTATAAAAATCTTTGGTTTATCCGGCATCCAATACTTCTGAATATCCAATAGTCTGGCATGCTTTTCTAACTACATTTGTATTCATTCAGCTGTACTGAGATATATTTATTGTAACAGACTACCATAGAATCCCATCGATCCGTTCCCCCAAAGGCAGTGGAAAATCACAGAATATATAGAGGAGAGAAGGCTTAATCAGAATTTTTTGCTAAAATAAACAAAATATATATTTATAAAAAAATTTACTTTATTCGATGATGATTTTTTTTTTTTTTTCAAATTATTTCCAAGGGGTTGTTTTATAATATTTTTTTAAAGAATAGAGTTTCAAATTGAGACAAAAAAAGAGGGGGGGGGGACTTCCCTGGATTGACAGAATTCTACACTAAATGGTTTTATATATATATTTATACTCATTGACTGAAGGTTATCTTACAATTTTAAAATTAATTTAAATACTTTTTTATTTACCTACTGTACATAGTAATTTATTTTGAATAACGCTTTAGGCAAAAATATTACATATACTGTCTAGTATTTTGTTTTAAGTTAATTTTTCCCATTGTTTTATTTCATTTAATTTGGCATTCGATAATACGGCATTGTTGAAGTGTCAACAACCACACACTGATTTACTGAGGTAAACAAGTCAAGACTCTGTCTGCAGTTTGACTGTTTGTATTGACTTTTCCATACGAACTGCACAAACAGCCATGTGACAAATAGAAATCACCATATGAGTCATTTGTTACAAATCTATTACACTCGTGAGAAATTCCTTACCATGATCAACATGAGCCAAAATGCAGATATGTCGGATATTCTTGGGATTCTTTTGAAGAGCAGCAAGAATTTCTGGAGAAACAGCTCTCATTTTAGGATCTATAAAAATAATATTGATTAGGTTTTACATCAACTTATTTAAAAATACAAATCACAACATATAACTTTAAATTTTAACAGCACAAGGTTCCTTCTTCCTGTTTTTTGTACCCAGTAGCACAATATGCCTCTGATTATTAAGTATGACAGAGAAGTTTTATAAATTTAGGGCCAGAAATGGAATTTTATAAATGAATATAATAAAATTTAACATAAGGGACATAAGGGAATGATGACTATTTAACGAGGTTATGATGTAAACCAGCTCTGGAATTAAAGCTCAAAATTCCCATTTTTAGTTAATAGTCACTGGCCGGTAGGTTCATGAAGATTAATGGCCAGTTGTTGACAGCTGCAAAATATGAGATGTTTTTTTCAACTTACTTCAGGTTATGCAAAATTGCGTTTAGTTATGTTATATAATAATTTAGAAATTTACAATTACGTTACACTTACTTATTTATACATTTATTATACAGTAGTCATAAGTCAAACAACCAATCTTTCTCCCCATGTCTTAAGTTTATGAATACTTTGATCAGGTGCGAGGTATCACTATATGTCTGTTATCAAGAAAACTCCTCTTAGTGGATCTATTTTTATAAGATATTATTTAGATGTTAAGGTAGAGAAGGAGGATTTTAAAAAATTGGGAAAAATTTAAGAGGCTGGTAAAATACAAAATTTATTTTTATTTTTTATAATAAATTCGCAGAACTGCACTAATTTTTAATGAGTAAAACATGAATTTATTAGTGCTATTTTCTCATTTTTAAAATTTAATAAATTTTCAAAACGTATTTCAAGTGCGATTTTTTCGAAAACTAATCATTTTCTGGAAGTCTGTGTCAGTATCCCCATCTTTTTCATTTCGTAGAAGTTTTTCAAATTTAGATTTTTCATTTATCCATTTCCCACCAATGATTTTTGGTGATTTTTAATAAATTTATATTATCGTTTTTATTTTTTGATCATTTACTCTAACTTTTCAATTGTCGCAATATTTTGGTCATTTTTCCGGTTATTATTATTGGACGATATGAACGTTTTTATTTTAAAATTTCCCCAATATGTTTATTTCATAATAAGTAAATTCTTTATCCTTTTGAAGAAATTTGATTTTCTTTAATATTTTGACTTTACTGAATTTAAGAAATGTCATTTTGTATTGGTAGAAACATGTCGTTTTATTTCAATACTTAAATTTTCCGATCAACAGGGGGAGGATCTTGTGAACTGCTCTTGGCCACAGTTAAAAATGGAACTAATTTAACTTTGAATTGATAATAATTGTTAACAGATAGCACTTCGGAAAAAACAACTAAGCTGTAAACATTTTAGGAATCCATACATTTTTAGTTTCTTACATCGTCAATGCCAGATAAATAACTTAAAACAAGGTATAATCTATAAAAGGAAATCTGAAATTCCACTGAGCGAGAAATTATTGTGTATCAAGACTTTAAAAAATGTGAAATTCTCATAATCTAGCTTACGAACGAATTAATACGAACTATGTACAGGATAGTATCCTTCAAATGCACTATTTTAACCAATGCCACCCACGTTTATATTTTCCGTATGGTCTTTTATGGAAGTTACATATGCAGATTAAAGTAAAATAATAATACATAACATTGCAATATTGACAATTCAGACCAGAAAGCATTCCCTCAACCAAAAGGTTGATGTTTTTTATTTGCGACACACACTCAGATTTAAGACAAGTTCACTCGAGTTGGTTCTGAGTCGCAGCTTATTCCCAAAACTTTTTCAAATAATTCTTTTAACTTATCATTATAGAAAATAGGTTTTAATGATTATTTAACAAAAAAAAAAAAATCATAAGTCAAAAATAGCGGAAGCAACTTTTAAGCACCATTTTTATCTTACAAGGTATAATCTATAAAAGGAAATCTGAAATTTCTCTGAGTGAGAAATTATTGTGTATCAAGACTTTAAAACGAGTGATTTTAATTCAGTTTGTGCAACAGCTTTTGAGAGCCCTTTTAAATTTGAGGCAGATGTAAAAATGAAGAAAGATCTATTAGTGCAGCGTGTAAAAATGGGGAACTCTAGGTCAATGTATAGAGCGTGGCAAAAGATGCAACGCCCTGTCTCAGAACAAATCAGTGATTACAAGATGGGGTAAGATATGAATGTGGATTGCACTCATTCTCGGTTGTATCATAGCGATAATTGACAGATTTTTCTCACTCCACAGGAGGAATTGTTTAGGGAGAAGGCTCATTCTAGGGTATCATAGAGTTTGGCAGTAGTCAGGATTTTGTTAATCGCCAGTTTTTCAAGTTTAATCGGCATGTGGTGAATGGCGAGTGAGAATTTTAAGCTTTATCTGGAAGAAAAATGAGGAAAGTACATTCTTTGAGAAAACTTTTTCTGTCATACTGTATGAAGCTAGATTTGATTTACTCTGAAACCATTATTTAATTGCTTAATGTTGATTTCTGTTATTTTTTTATTTACTTATTTATGCGTTTTAGTTTTAATAAAGGAGATAGCTCAAGTTTATTATGCTAGCTCATATGTTTGATAAATATAAAAATTCACTTATAATCCCAATTTTATTTTCTGCAGAATGAAACAGAAAACATTTTGCACATTGAAAATAATAAAAATTTAAATGGTAAACAAATTTATGAAATAATTTTTTTTCTTTTTAAAAATTCAAAACTAGAGAAAAACAATTGAGATTCTCTCTTTCAACTCTTAATATGTATTGAACAGACCATAGAATATTCAAATGTGCAAACCACTATACCAACAGGAGATGTAAACAAAAATATAAATACTAGAAGTACTAGCAATTAACATAACAAAATATTTACTCAAACTACTGACTTAATGCAAAATTGAACATAATATTACTTTTATAAGTATTAACTGGTTTCAAACCCTAAAAAGAGTCTTTCACCTGGCTGATAAAGACAATAGTCGATGTAGTAAATGCAGCAATTAGTAGCCTTAGCCAGAATGATTGCTGTCACAAATATTTTGACGATGAGGGTAATATTCCTTCGAAAAGTGATATAAACAATTGACTTGAGCTGCAACTAAAGAAGTATTTTAAATTCAACCTTACGTAGTAACATAGTGCAACTATAAAATATTCATAAATTCGATTTTATACGGAAGTTAAAGCTCTCCCTCTGAGAAAAACACAAAATCAGTAAAGAAAAATAATAAAACCAAACAGAATAATTTCACGCCAAGATTAATTTACCAACCTTAACAGATGTAATATCTAATAAAATATTTACAAACTAATAACAATTAATTATGACAGTTCAAGTGGCAGACGTTAAAATTTGTAAAATCATGAAAGGACATGAAAATTTACATTTAGATCAAATTGACCGCAAAAAATTATTTTCCGTATGGAAACATTGCATTGCTGACTTTCTGCTACAGTTGAGATGTTGCCATAAACAATACTGAATTTTTTAATTTATTGGAATCAAAAGTTTTCCAGGAACATCAACTCTAATTTTAAGAATATAAAATAGATTTCATTAGTAACAGATTGAACGAATTTACTTGAGAGCATGTTGAAAGGTATATTACCAGAAACGACCCCATTAATTGCATGTACATATAAGGATGGCATATATTGAGACGGGGTGTCCAAATTAGTACTTACTACGGCTCCGCCTCCGGTCTCGCCTATAAGGGGCACAACAGAGACGGACTACTGTGATGTAACACAAATACGTAGCGAGATATGTCAATCAAAAATGAGAGATCCACTCTATTATTTAGCTGGATATAATTTTTTTGGAATGCGAACGACATATCTCCAAGAATAAATGAACTTAGGAGCTACGTAAATGAAAATGATGTAGGTGCCCTGATAATCCAGGAAACTAAGGTTAGAGAAAACAAAAAACTAAATATAGCAAACTATACGAGCTATCATACCCTTAGTTCAAATATAACTGTTAGAAATCCCCATGGAGGAACAGCAATATATATTAAAAGTAATATTCCCCACGAGGAAATAAACAACATAAATCTTCAAGGTATAGAAAATACTAGTATAAAAATTAAAATAAATAATGTAAACCCATTTATCCTAACTTCAATATATGTCAAAAACATGAGTGGTATAAATGTAGCTGCGCAGCTGGAACTGCTTTTCTCGCGATATCCAAACACAATACTCGCGGGCGACTTCAATGCACACCACCGAGCGTGGGACAGCAGGAGAGCCAACATACGCGGTACACAGATACATAGACTGCTAAACACAACAAACACTGACATCATTGCACCGTCTAGACCAACCTGCTTCTCAGGTGCCAATGGCTCATTCATAGACTTTGTCCTAACGAGAAACATAGAATACGCTCACACAATTGATACCCTGGATGAATTCGACTCGGATCATCTACTGGTATTGGTGACATTCGATTTAAACACTCCCCTTCCAGCCTCTCTGGGACAAGAGAGGGTGAACTGGAACGTATTCAAAAGAACACTTTTCGAGCCGCACTTAGCAGTACCCAACATTATGAGCACGACGGATATTGACTCTGCCACGCACACACTCACAACAGAAATCAGGAGAGCTATTGCCTCTGCCACAACACATCGTGAGTCACCAAAAATGCCAACACTTTCCCACCATGTCAAACAGTTAGTTAAACAGAGAAATAGAATGCGTAAGACATGGCAGGCTAACAGAGACCCTACCCTTAAAAGGGAGCTTAATAGACTCACGTGTAAAGTCAGTGGAAAAATTGTCGCAGAAAAGCAGCAACAGTATAAAGAATTAATCGAATCCCTTAGACAGGAAGACGTATCACTCTGGCAATTCGCTAAAAGACTCAGAAAACCTCAAATTAAACTCCCGCCACTAATAGATGGCGCTAATATCGCGTACTCAGACGAAGAAAAGGCAGAGGCGCTTGCTAGGCATTACGAAAAGCAATTTGAACCAAACCACGATCTAATGTGTCAGGACACCCTTAGGCCGGGTTTCCACTGACGCGTTCGTCCGTTGCGTTGGCTATCCGTCAGAGGAGCAACGCAGAGCATCGATTTAGGCAAACTCTAAACAATTTCAGGAACTCCCCGGTCACAGCTGAGATTAACCCAGCCACCCCGCAAGAGATAGTAGAGATTATCAAAAACCTTAAGAACCGTAAAAGCCCAAGGCACGACAAAATCAGGAATATCGCGGTAAAAAACCTACCTTTAAATATAATATTTTACTTGACCATTTTAATAAATAAAATACTAGAACTAAATTATTTCCCCAAAGAATGGAAGGAAGCGATAATTATAGCAGTCCATAAACCTGGTGAGGATGCCTCAATTCCAGTCAACTACAGACCAATCAGTTTGTTACCGACACTTAGTAAAATTACTGAGAAAATAATTCTTAAGAGACTGAACACGCACCTTTGTGAGAATGACATTATCATTCCGGAGCAGTTTGGATTTCGCCCCAAACACTTCACCACTCATCAATTGCTGAGAGTGGTAGAGTACATTTCTTCTGGTTTTAATAATAAGACACCCACAGCAGCGATTTTTCTTGACATCCAAAAGGCCTTTGATAAAGTGTGGCACTGTGGATTAGCTTACAAATTGATCACTCTAAAAGTCCCTGACGCACTTGTCAAACTTTTAATTTCATACCTAAATAACAGACACTTTCAAGTCAGAGTAAAAAATAACTTATCTACACCCAAGGTCATTAAAAGTAGTGTACCGCAAGGATCCATCCTGGGCCCGACACTCTTTAACATATATCTAAATGACATCCCCAGGACCCCAGACACGGAGCTGGCACTCTATGCAGACGACAGCGCGATACTTGCAAAACACCCTTACGTCTCAGTAATGCACAGACAGCTACAACAACACTTGCACATACTCCAAACATGGCTGGAAAAATGGCGAATAAAATTAAACCCCAATAAATGTCATTGGATTTATTTCTCTAGAAAACGCAAACCTCCGCCGCCTCTGTACATAAACAACCATACCCTAAAAGCGCAAAAATCTGCTAAATACCTAGGTGTAACGATAGATTCCCACCTAACTTGGAAACTGCACGTAACGAACATAATCAAAAAAGCGTATATAACCATAGGAGCCTTATACCCAATGTCTCGTAAGAGACCCCGCTCAGTACTTAACTTTGATATTCGGTACTAAGAACGTCCTAACTTAATCAGTTGAAATTAAATAAAACTCGCGATCTTTGCTTTTCTACAAAATGTCCTAAACTGCTAAAATGCTAGGTAACTCTTAAATCTGCATCAACCCCCCAAACTGCTTAAACTCTGAATGTGCAACAAACTGCCACACTAGGAGCTAGGTCAAATAATAAAAACAGTAAATCTAAAACATCGAACCTCCAACTATGGGCCAATGAAATAATGTCACAGTATGAAGATAAGAACCACACCTAGAGATTGGAGATTAAAGGCGCTTCGCGCCTGGTGCTCTGTTCTGGACGAAACTCTATCAGGATATAATTTTTTTTAACAATTTAAAGTTATTTGATGCATTTCAGGAAGAGGATTTTCATTAGCTTGCCATTTATGTGCTCTAAAACACGGAGATTTAATTTTTTTGTCTTCATCGTATTACGGATGGATATATTTTTCTATTTACGTATGTATAATTATCGAAACTCATTCAAACTACAATTCGTATTTGAGCACGTAATGTAATTTTAGACATATTTCAACGAGCTGGGTATTTTTCTTTGGATTGGGTGGATTTTAAAATATCTGATTGTAAATTTATCTTGCTCGCATTTTTAAAATCATTTTAATTATCAGTATCATTTTGTGTTGATTTCGAGTTCCTATTACTTTCAAGTTTTTTACAACATATTTAAAGCTTGCAAATATGATTATCAAATATTTTTATTCTGTTTTTAATGTTTTCTTGCTACAATTACAAATGACAATTAGTAAATAGCGTTGCATGATTCATGTATGTAGTTACAATATTTCACAACTGCCTAATATTTCACCCACAACATTTTATAAACAATGGTTCCCAGTATGGCCCCTTAATTTGTTGCTTGTAGTACACTCGAAAATATTTAGTGTAATATACCATTAAAGCATTGATAAATTACTTCATAGGAATGCTGTTATGAATCTGAAATTTAATTTATATGTCCATGGATGCAGCTATCTTATCTACTATGAGAGCAGGGTGCAAAAAAAGCGGTATCGCATCGCAAATCGCGATAGAAAGTTTGTGTTTTGCTATGTAAAAATAAATTTAAATCGCATTTTACAACTTAATTTAAAAATCTCAACACATGATTCTTAACTGTAAAAAAAATCTTTCCGCAAACGTGCGTAGCTCCTGTAATATTCATGGTTTTTTCAAACCCGGCATCTCAATATGTTTATAGGTACAATTTTTAAGAACTCGTGAAATAATAGTTGTGAACTGTTAGTCAAAATATCGAAACTGCTACAGAAATGAAATTTTGATTAGCAGTTTGTTACTGAAAAATATTCCCTTAATTTACACCCTGAATGAGAGCCTGATTCAAACTTTGGGAATATCTTTTATAGGCGAAGTTCTCTCAAGAGTTTAATTTTTAATAAATTAGAAGCCGGCTGCATGTTAATACTTAGTATAACAGTCCCCATAGAAATTCACATTATCGTGGTATATAGCAAGTTTTCTTGCTGCCATTGCAGGTATAGTTGATTATTCATTATAGCAGGTATAGTGTATTATGAATAATTAATGTTTTTTTTTAAATGAAATATAAATACCCCTTACTTCCTATTACGTTAAACGAATGAGTACTTAGAATGTACACAAATATTTGTTCAGAAATTGTTTAAAATTTGTGATTTGTGTACAGAGATAACTAAAACGTGTAAATCGATGAAAGTAAGAAAGTCAAACGTTTATTTTAAAACTACACTAAAAATTTACATGCACAATGATTTAAAAAAATTATATGCATCCTGAGATTGTTATTTAAAAACATCATAGCAATTTCATACCAAATCTTTTCAGACATAGTTACAGATGTGTATCGGTAAATTTTCCATTTTTATTTCATTTTAATAGATTTGAAAATTAATTTTTTTACATTGCTTTTTAAAAAGCAAGTAACTATAAGTTTTTGATTATTTAGTTTTTAATTTTGTGGAGGATAGTCCAGTCATGATAACAGACAGATTTTTACATGACAGATCAGTTATGTCAAAATAATTTGCGAGACTGAAAAACGGGGTTCAAAATTTACAAATATGAAGTTTTATGATATATATTTTAGCTAGGTTACATTTAAGACTTAAAGTGGTGCCGGATTATCAGATGTCGAACTAAAATGAGGTAAGAAATAAAAAAAATAATTTAAAACAAAATATTTAGCAATAAATATATTTTTTTAGCATTAGACAAAATGGTCACTGTACATTACGTCGTTATTGTTAAGACCCAGACCGTCCGACCTACCAGAAAGGTGTAAGATAACTACTGTACAGTACGTGGCAAACATTTAAATTAATTTATATATTATAAAGTAAACTTCGATAAATAAAAATCTGCATACAGAAGCATTTAGTCTATTATAATAAATATCCCTTAGTACAGCTGAATGGACCTGAACATAACCGCCATCAGAAATTTTGGGCATATGTAATAAATGTGCACCCCTCCTTATTTTATAAGTTACTGATATATTTTTACAAACGGTTTAGGCAAAAAGTGGCCCGGGAGGTGGAGCAGTCCAGTTGTTAGTGCACGGGGATTGCACTCGGATCACCCAAGTTTGATTACCCGTTCTGCCCAAACTGTCTATGTGTTCAGTACATACACACAGACAAACATCTTAAATGAAATGTTTAAATTGTGTTCAGGAATTCTTGAAACATTCGTTACCGACAAAATGCGCTATATCTAAACTACAAATGTAAAACTGGAAATATATATATATATATATATATATATATATATATATATATATATATATATATATATATATATATATATATATATATATATATATATATACAGAAATGCCAACAGTTAAAATAGTAAATGGCCAAGGGGGATTGTGACCCTTTGTTCCCGGTTATGGTATGCTATTACACCATGGTAACACTCCCGGAGCCGATATCTTATTGTAGCAAAATTTCCGAAAGTATGTCAAGTCAAAGACATGAAATGCGAATGAGAACAAAAGCAAGAACGAACAATATCCAAAGGAACGATGTATAAGCTGAAGAACAAAGTAGAATAAGTTCCTATATCCAAGCATACCCCAAATCATATGGGTGCGTGAACAAGATGCGTATAAGAAGGGTTAAAATTACAGTTACAGTATATCTCGCCGTACCCTGATTCATGTTCCGATATTTCCAAAATCCTTATAAAATGCATTATTGACCTTGTTGTAGATTGCATTATAATAGTGTTTCAGGAAACGAACGGGATAATGTTGCTTGATTGCTTCCAGTAAAATTTTTCGATCATTGATGGTATGATCGTATTTGAATGTATGTATCCGATTGTTTCTATAAAAATGATTTTTAATAATATTGCGTAAAATGTTTTTGCTTAAATTGGAATTCAAATCGATGATATGATGGATGCTGATATGCAAGGAATTTCTTTTATCGTATGAAGTAGTAAATATTTTATCGTTATTATCATATTTGATACACAGATCCAGAAAGTTAACTTCGTCTTCTTTCGCATAATTCGATTTTTATAGTTGTTATACAAATATTGTATCGGCGTTTACCAAACAGTTCACATTTCGAACAATTTAGTATTACCCCCCCCCCCTTCTACTAAGAAAAGTTTAAACAATTTTATTTTTTCTATGTTTTTTTTTCTCCATTTGGCGAGATTTTTGTTAATTTGGCAACATTTAAAAATGTCGCCAAGATGGCGACATTCCGCCAAATTCGTTGCCAAAATCTCGCAAAGCGTTATGGACGAATAAATAAGTTATTCTTACAGAAGATAAATGACTATTGGCGTTCAAATACAAAAGTATTACTCAAAGAATCTTTTCTCATGAATGGAAAGAGCTAGTTCCACGAAAATGATGTCACCAAATTTATCACATGATATTACATATGAAAAGTAAACATGTTTCTCAATGGGAAATATTTTTTTTTTAATTTTATATGACTTTTTGATAATTTTTTTGAAAAATGTGCAATAACGGTTCATGTTAGCGCTCTAAAATTTATGTCAATCGTTTTCTAATGAAAAATTACATAAGAAATGTTTGTTTGCGTAACTTTATTAGCGGTTTTGATTTTTTGACGATTTTTTTAAAATTTCACTCGAAAATTTAGGGGGGTTCTGAACATTCGATTGCGTATAAAAACAATAGGCTTCCAGTGTTTACGGATTGTGATTTTTGTACCAAATTTCGTTCGAATCGGTCCATTCGTTCGTCAGTTATCGTCCCCACAGACTCACTGACACACACACACACACACACACACATACTTTCACACACACACAGAGACATTCCTTCAAAAATGTTTGATTCGTGATCAGGGATGCTTGAAACGTGCTCTCCCGTCGAAAACTCGAATTCGAATTTTCGACCCCGTCACAATATTTTCCTTATACATTATGTATATAAGGAAAGTAAAAGGTTAGAACTAGAATAAAATTTTTGAAATTCAAGCGAAAACTTCAAAATTCATTCGAAATTTTATTTTTTTAACATGGAAGTATAGGAGAAAATGTGACATAATCATGCATGAAAAGGGGGATTATGGCTTAGTGATCACAAGACTCAATAGTTTCAATAATTGTTGTGAAAAATTGCTGAGAAACAAATTTAATTTCCTTATAATAATATAAAAGGAAAGTATTGTGACGGGGTCGAAAATTCGAATTTGAGTATTCGACGGGAGAGCACGTTTCAAGCATCCCTGAACACAAAATGAACATTTATAGGTGATGTATGTGTGTGTGTGCGTCAGTGAGACTGTGGAGACGATAACTGACGAACGAATGGGCCGATTCGAACGAAATTTAGTACAAAAATTACAATCCATGAATACTGGAAGCCTATTACTTTTATACGCAATCGAATGTTCAGAACTTCCCTAAATTTTCGAGTGAAATTTTGAAAAAATCATCAAAAAATCAAAACCTCTAATAATGTATCAAAACCTCTAATAATGCTACGGAAATACGTATTTCTTATGTAATTTTTCATTAGAAAACTATTTACATAAATTTTAGAACGCTAGCATGAACCGTTCTCGAGATATTGCTCATTTTTCAAAAAAATTATATAAAATAAGAAAAAATATTTCCTATTAAGAAACATGTTCACTTTTCATATGTAATATCATGCGATAAATTGGGTGACACCATTCTCGTGAATCTAGCTCGTTCCATTCATGAAAAAATGTACTTCGGTAATAATTTTGTATTTGAACGCCAATAGTCATTTATCTGCTATAAAAATAAATTATTTCTCCATCCATAATGCTTAGCGTGATTTCGGCGACGAATTCAGCGAAATGTCGCGAACTTGGCGACTTTTTTAAATGTTACCAAATCAAAGAAAATCTCGCCAAATGGATAAAAATGACGCTAAATCAATGAGAACAACGACTATTTGTCGAAAATTCAATATCTTGGAAAAAATATAAGTATCTACCGAAGGTGGTAATTGGTAGTAATTAACCGAAGGTGTAAGGTATCTGTTTGGACGACCGAGAAGAGCCATACAATTTCGACTGAAACCCAGTTTGAGTGGCATCCACAGGGACCGTATCCTCCTTCTCCTACCCACAAGCTCTCGGAAGGGCTTACAGGCCAACATTTTTAAAGTGTCCATACTCCGTCTGGACATTGGGACATTTGGGGCAAATTTGGGACATTTGGGAATCAAACAATTACCACGAGTCCTAATGGTTTCAATTATTGTTGTGAAAAATAGCCACGGTGCAAATCTTGTATTCGTGACGTTATCGATCCCCCTTAGAAAGGGAGTTACCCCCGGAGGGTACATGGTCAAGCATGGTGTCAATCGAAATAATTTTTCAATCTCTTTACACATACACACTTTTTCAATCCCTTACAGTAACACACTTTTGTTGTAGTCATTTGGATCAAAGATACCGATTTTTTTAAATTCTACTTGTAAAATTTGAAAAATCCCAACTATAAAAAAAACCCGAAGGCTACTAAATGGATTTTAGTATGAAAAAGTACAGTTGAGCCAAAGTTCAGTTATTTATACACACTTTGCCTGGACTTTGTGACTTTTGGCTATATCTCGTAACCAGCCATTTTTACTCATGCTTTGAGCGGGCAAAATGGCTAATGGTAGCAATAATATGAAAACTGCAGTTTTAATGAAAGTTCTGCATCTCAAAACCAGTTTCCAATTTAAATATAAAAATGGCGAATATTTTACTGTTCTGCTAACATACAATTATTATCTCCAATCTCTGCATGTTGCTTAATATTTAATTTTTTATATATTTTAAGTAAAAAATCAATTCATTAATTATAGCATTATTTTTCAATGATTTTAGAAATAACCAACATACGATTTCGGTCTGCGAAACGTAACTCGGTTGCCATAGTTACTATAATAGATTCATGAACTATAAATACATTCATTAATAAAATACATATAAAAAATCGATTCTGCATGTATAAATTGAAATATCCTAAGAATGGTTGATTGTGCACCAATAGAATTAATTAAGAAATTTTAGAATACTTTTTCCGCATATGGTGGTATAAAAATAAATAGTGGTTGTCTAAGTTTTCTGAGTTATGGCTAGAAGTATGTAGGATCAAAAAAGTCCAAGATTTATGCAGTTTTCGAAGAAGATTCAAACATATGAGATTTTTTAATTGCTTAAAGGTTAAGTCGAATGTGTGTGAAAGAAATGGACCATCAGAAGTTAGTCTGTGTTAGTCAATCCTTAGTAACCTAGTTAGCTTCACTCAAGTGTGTGATATAGAAAAAGTAAAAAAAAAAAAAAAATTGAGATTAATGAATTTTCCGAAAAAAATTGCAAGATTTTAGATTTTTCTCATTATTAAAAGGTATATTCTACGTGCATTCGTAAAATTTCAAGATTCGACCTTCAGCAGTTTTGGCTGTGGATTATCTAGCCCGGATTATCTAGATCTAAGTCGGATTCAGCTGTATGATATAGATAAGCATGTTATAATTTGTGTTACAACATTTCCCCAATATTGAAATTCTGAAATCTGTAGGTAGTGTTATGTGTTGGACGCATTATGTTTTCTAGAATTGTCAAAAATCAGAATAATATGAAGTAAAAAATAAAAAAACCAAATATTGTTTTATATGTACTTTTTAAAACCAGAAAATGAACCATTTGCATTGTGAGTTAGGATACAATTATGTTCCCATTTCCATTTTTGGTAATATTGGCAGCTTGGCATTATTTAAAATCGGGCCTAACAACGAAAGAAAAAATAGTATTTTAAACTGCGTATTTTATGCATTTTGAAAGACTGGGTAATATAAATTTTAACCATGTCACAAAGTTAAGTGGACATCGCAAGAATAATATATGCCCATTGTCCGTAGGGAATGTCATGTGTTTTCATATCAAAATTATATTATTACCATTTTTAATTTTAAAATTGAGATAAATTATTAGAAACGTAAACCCGAAAATTACAATACACCAATGATATCTGGCAAACCTTCGATATTGTTGGAGAAACAATGATTTTCAGATCAGTATTGTTTCTTTTCATGAATGATTTGACTCATTGTTGATTTCTTTGTTGAAAGCAATTTTTTGCGAAATTTCTTCAGTCTATTTGAGACCTAGCTTAAGATTGTTTCGTTATGAAATACCTTAAGAAATTCATTTTCGCTAGTGCTGTTATTGCTGGCGGAGGTTATTTAGTTTATCACCTATACAAGAGACGAAGGGCCCGGCAGGTAATGAACGTGTTTTAAAGTGGTTTGGTATTATTTTTTTTTTAAGAATTCATCGATAACGTATTGGTTTCATGCTCTGATTTGACCTAAAGTCTCTGATTCATAAGAATATAGCGAGCTACTGCGTTCATTAATTTTCGATATTGATATATTTCGAACTTTTCTTGATATGTATGAATAATTTCTAAAAAAATAGTTCACGTTTTATAGCTTTTATGAATTTTAAGTTAAAGAATTCCCTGAGAATAAAATATTCTAAATTTCTTAAAAATTATTTCTTTACCTTTTAAAATTTAGTTAAATTAATGTAACATAAATCAATACGCTCAAATTGTTAAAATAACTTACATTTTAAACACTCCGTAAGTGCAACAGCATGCAAAAATGTGTAAAGGCATCAACGTCTGTCAGACGCCAAAATCTATATCCTTTCTAAAATGACAGGTAAGTCGCTGCTTCAAAAGTAGACAAGCATTAGTCGGACATTTTCTTGCTTTTGCTATAGTGACTATATTTTGCTGCAATTATTTCGAGGGAAGAGGCTTGTCATATTTCCTAGGAATGTGGTTAATATTTTAAACCATTTGTTCTGTTTAGTCGTTCTAATAAAGTCTTAACTTGTAGTTACTTTGATGTAGTTTTATACAAATATTTATAGTTGATATTGATATATCGTTTTAAATGTAAACCGCCATGGAATTGGTTTCAAAGTAAAGGATGGTGCATACAATTGAAGTCGAAGTATATGTTACAGTAAGGATCGCAAAAGGGGCTCACTATTGATGAAAGGACTTACAAACGAAGAAATGACAAATATGTCTTCAGTTTTTGGGGTTCGAACGTGGTCGGATGAAAACCACTTCTCTACTGTGAAATACTATCTGAATAAACATATATTTCTTCTTACGGAGTTTGTATTTATTAGTATGTTAATTTCGCTAGATTTTATTAATTCTCAGAATATACATAATTAAATATCACATATTTTTTTCTCTTTAGGGGTTTAAGCTTGGAACCATTTGTTCTTATTTGATAAAAAAAAAAGCAAACATTTCCACTGTAGGTTAGAACAAATTATTCTGCAGCTATTTCAATTTTTGGAATTTTTTAGATCTTGTGTCAATGGGTCCAGTGATCCAATAAAATATTTTGAAACTACTCATCTAATACAATTTGAAGTGCTGGTTTTTATCATAATTTTGAACCATGCCACAAAGTAAAGTGGATATAGCCAGAAATAAAATACTTATAGACGTTTTATTGATATTTATGAATAAAATATTCAAATATGAAGATATTTTGTTTGATGGACTTTGTGAGTTTTAATATACAAAATTCCGTAAGATGAAAAGAGTCTTAAGAGCTTTTGATTTAACTTTTAAATATTAGTTAAATTAATTTCATGTAAAGCAATACGTACAAATTGCTGAAATACCTTAAAATTAATATTAAGTGTAAAGACATATAAAAATATGTAAAGGCATCCACTGCTGTCAGGGGCCAGAAATTATATCCTTAAGCGGAAAGAAACGGGAAGTCAAGCAGAAATATACAAGCATGTGACAAGGGGTGGAACAGCCCAGTGACAGCGCAGGGATATCATTCTGACGACCCGAGTTCGATTCTCGGCTCTGCCCAAAATGTCCAGACAGAGTTTGGACACGTTAAAAATATTGGTCTGTAAGCCCTTTCGACAGGTTGGGGGTAGAGGAAGGAGGGTACGGTCTCTGTGGATGCCACTCGAACTGGGATTCGGTCGAAATTGTGTGGCCCTTCTCGGTCGTCCAAACAGATACCTTACACCTTCGGTTAAGTCGGATGATCTGGCTCAAAGAAGACACATATGACAAACATTTTCTTACTTTCACTATACTGACTGTCTAATTCTTTCTGAGGAAAGACGCCCTGCTTTCTTTAAGAACCATAGTTTTAATAACCTTATTATTTAGAGAATCTTGCGATGTAGAGTTGAAATGATTTATCATTTAAAATTTAATTTACTATAGAATTGTTTTACAAGACTTAGAAGACGAATAAAATGTATTTCGAAGAGGTGTATTTTATAGTATAGATTGCAAAGTACGGCTCACCATTGCTAAATCCACATACGACAAATTAACATGTGAATCGTTATTGAATTGAGTCCGAAGCATCATAGGTTGGAAAATACTTCGCTACCGTGATATTAAAATGCAAAGTATTGTCTGAATAACCTGTAAAGACCAAAGATCTCTTTATCCGCTTTATATGTCTTTGTAGAGCATTTTTACTTAAGTCAAAAGTGACTTAACTCAAACTTATAGCAGTTGCTATTTCGGCGTTTTGATCCAAGGACAATAACACAGGACGGCACTGTTTAATAATGAAACTCAGTTTATTGGGGACTTCACAGAAATGGCAGCAGCTGGTTGTGTAAAGCAACGGACAACATATATACTAATTGTTACTGATTACGCCCTGAATAAATGACAAATATACAGTCTACTACAATATACTAGGCTGGTGATAATTCTTACATTCTTAAATAGAGAGGAGATCTCAAGTATATATGTTTTCTCCGGCATTCTGTTACTTCGACCCGAATACTAGACTCTACCTAGTCATTGGTGTATCGAATGGGGTTTCCTTTCACTTACTACTCGAATCCTTCATCGTCTATTCAAGAAGCCTTTTTTCATCCCAAGAACCGCTTACATAAGAAAACTCTTTTCGATCCCCCCCCCCCCCCCCCAAAAGAAAAAATGAAAACCTCACGATCCGAAAAATATTCTTATTCTACGTAGGAACGTAGAAAATGCTGATTAGGTCTACAATTCGTCTAACAAACCAACCTGCTAGGATGGCTTGTTTAAAGAAACATAAATTATAATGCAAACTGAGGGAAATTATATTCGAAAGTTTATTTAGATCTAACAAACCTTAAAACGTCCTATTTTTGCCTATGTACTTATTGAAAAGAAAATCTTGCATGATTTTTTTTTTCAGAATAGATAATATATTAAAATATCTTGTTACATCTCTTTTCAGGAAGCTGGCCCCTCTACTTCTCTTAGCGTAAGTTTCTGGTTCTTAAATACAATTACATTTGATCAATTGAATACTATATAATCTCAGTCTGTATATACTACTCTATCATATAAGCTGCATAAATATGTATTAATAGATCTTAGTTATAAAGTGAATGTTAGCTCATTGGCAGGCATTAGAATTGGCAGGCATTAGAATTTCTTCATCGCAATGTGCTTGTAAAACTGCCTGTAAACTGCTTTTACAACAATATCTCTCCAATGTATAATTATTAGTTTTTAATAAAAGATGTCGGAGCTGTGACCCTGTCGTAGAGGTCGGCTTAGGCTGATCTCTCTCCCGGCCACTCATAAAACTGCTGCAAGCCTTAGGGCCAGTCGAGTGGCCTGGGCCTTCAGGTGTTTTCAGGCATTAGAATTGACTTTAAAAATATAGGATATGTGATTTATTTAAAGACATTTTGGTTTCATTTTGGAGCATTGCACTGGAGTTTTGGTTTCATTAGAAAGAACTGAAGAAAAACATCATTCTTTCAAAAGTATCCAAAAGTATCAAGCTCGGAATAATGTCAACTGAAAATAAATATTTATATAATTCGTATAAGGGCTTGCTTTTTTACTTCGTTGCTCATTACTTCCGAAATTTTAATGGACAACCTCCATTTTTTAGGTCATCATATGATGTCTTACATTGACATTATATTTAACTTTGCGATTTTGACCATAAATATGGGAGAAACACGAAAACTAAAACTACTTGAATTATGCCACCATATTTAAGTTATCAAACTGTAGGCTACGCATACCTTGCAGTTACATATATTTTTCCTTTTCATTGATATAGCTAGCATATTCTTTAAAAAATCATTTTAACAAAAGGCTTGTAGATTACCGAGAATTTTAGGAGCATTATAAATGATGTTTAATATTACTATATTAATCGTTCGAAATAAGTTTTAATGGAGTCAAAAAAATGTAGGCTCACTGAAACCACCCTAAATTCTTTTCAAGAAATTGGATGGAAATTATTGGTATTTTATTAGTATCGCTCAAAAATATTTTTCAACAAATACATACTTGCGTATTGCCATAAACGAAATCTACATTTTTTTGCGCTTGTTATATGAATTGTTTCGAATTCATTAACTGAAAGCCAAGACATCTCATAATGTCTAATACATTCAGAGAAGCTTAACACTATTAAATTTGATACAACTTACTATAAATTACTAATATACGTGTACATTTTAATCATAAACAGGTTTTAAATATTTTAGCCTGTTTATCCATAAAGCAGCCGTTGAGTGGCTGACTTAAAATACACGTTAAATCTGCATTAAGTTTAGGCTAGATTCATAAAATTTGACAATTTGACCTTTCAACATTTCGTGTTATTGTAGCGAGATTTTGTTTTCGTGGAGCATCGTCACTATTTTGTAAAATAGCTAACCTTCAAGCAAAGCTACATATCAGAACAATTTCATTAAATATGGTCATTGCAGTTATAACTATGCGGTTTAAATACAATGAATAAGTCGACAGCAGTAAAAATTATATTGCTAATTCTATTTTCATTGAGATAACGCAATTATCTGCAACTAATAATTCAAAGCTCCAAATGCGCAAATAAAGTCGTTGACTACATATTTTTTAAGGGTATCATAGGAAAGGAAGTATAGTCTTCTAGCTCTAAGAGCATGCTGTGAAATTAACAAGATCCAAATGTGAAAATTTTGTTTTTGTTTAAATATA